>JARQSW010000580.1:1013309-1161386 GCA_030142375.1 Calameuta pallipes | reverse complement strand
ACTATCTCCCCACGGCAGATTCGAGCACCTCGACCTCCACTAACTCTTAACGAAATCTTGCGAGAGCATTGGCATAATTGTACCAATCACCCGAGAGCACAGTTTCTAACCAGGGTGGCGACCCGAAGGGAGCCGGAAATCGAAAGCGGTATCTGCATCGGTAGCTGGAGTCGCCTTGTTACCGTGAATCGAAAAATCACGTCACAATATGTATGGGTATAGTAGGTTATGGGTGAACCAAGGGTGGTTCGATAAATTGATAATTGTAACGGGGGTGGAGTAAGGATTTTATTAAGGGTGCTCTTCTTTATATATTTTTTATGATTTATTACTTTTATTCCGAATATCATTCCGATGGCTTTGATATCGCAGGTTTAGGCGGACTGAGGGAGGAAGGAGGGTTGGGGTGAGAGTGAAGATTTTGCCGAAGGGTGGCTGGAGGAGGCGAATACGTTTGCAACGAATGAAAACCCGTGGCAGACATTATTTCTCAAGAATTCGGATTGTTCGTGGTCCCCGAAGGAGGCGAGGGTTGTTATTGTATTTCGTATCTGTCACGAGACGATAGCATCCCTATTTTTTGTTCCTCTGCATTTCTTCCCATCCCTCTGCCAACCCACGCTTCTTCTCTTAGCCATAATATTCTCAGTGGCAGAGCCCGAGATTTTACGAGAAACCATTAGCGAGACACTCGTATTAATCAATGAGCTCTGTACCACTTAGTATCTCATTTAATCCCCTAGCCTCGAGCGGTCCGACATTTTTTTTTCATTCATTCAGGGGTTGCGAATGATCTTGGAAAAAAATTAAGGAAAAAAATATGAAAACATTGCCAAAGAAAGCCGGAGATACTTTAACGATGGATCTTCGCTTCTTTGATACTTTTTATTCCAATGATGCAAGATCATCCGAATTTACGAGCTCCCGATTCGCGTCTGCCTACTCCCATTCGTTAACGCGTGTATTCAGTAGTCTGAGAGGTTTTGGGTAATAAACAAAAAAAATTGTCTTCCCACGAGAGGAGATGAAAAATTCGTTTATAAAATTCCCAAGGGGATGTTCCCTCTTGCAGCGGGGGTGGTTTTCCTGGCTGGTACGAGTGTCCCGCATTTGACTCGATTAACGAGACTCTGATTTGAGTTCGTTAACCCTGCGGCTTTTGCAATTCGATGCATCATCATTTATCATCCCCTTTCGTGAGTTTCAATTAAAACCCAACCACCCTTTCGTCCCATGGAACCCGAATGACGTATTCGTAAATATATATGTCGGACGAGTGTAGAGTCTCGGTATTTTTCAATTTCATCCCTCACAACCCTCGCGTATAGGAATCTTCAGTATCCGCAGTAGGTCTTCATTCGTATGACGTACAATTTTATTCTTGCGCCTCGCCCTTCCCCCGGCCCGCGCCCTTCATTCACGTGTCAGACTTTTTTCATCCCCCCCCCCCCCCCCGATTCGAATTATTCTACTCAGTCAACCCTCAACGGACCCTTTTAGCCAATATGGGAATTCCGTTCGCATCGAGAATGAAGCATAAACGGGCGAATAGTCGAGCCGATGGAAATGGCGAACCTGGGGGGTTGTTTCTCAGCATTGTATAGAAAAATTTACGGCCTTAACCGGTCACCCTGCCACTTGGTTATTTATCTTTCAAGTCAAATGGGATTCGGGACTCCGCGCCAACTGGCCCGTGCATAGACCTCAAAATAGGGCTGGTTTTATTTCTGTTTCGATATTTTTCCGTTTGATGTGTTTTTTTTAGCGCCACCGGCAACACCGCCCCTATCGCCATCCCCGTTGCTGCTCGTTAGTTAACCAATGGATGGAAGGTCCATCCTTACCTATAGAAAAGGTACATCCACCCTTTGTTATATTCATCCCCCAACGTTTTGCTCTCTCGCAAAGTACCGGCGTCCGCCCGCCCAGCATCCCTCGATAGCTGCAATCTGTTCTTTTACTTCTCGTTCGCATAAGTGCACTTGGAATTTTGCAATGCTATCGTGCAAAAGTGCATCGGAATTAAATAATATTCTTATCGATCGTTTGTTATCTACGTACGCGTATATTTATGTATTTTGATTATTATTTTCCCCTTTCGATAGATTCTCGTATTTCGATAATTATTTGTATAGAAACGCTTTTAATTTGACATGGGATAATATCCACTTTCTAGCCGCGATGATTCAAAGTTCTCACGCGATAACGTTATCAGCTTGCGTGTTCATAATACTCTGTTACCTACCTACTACGAGTACCGTGAGGCAGAGCTACGAGCCATATCAGCTACCAGCTACCAGCTACCAGCTGCGCAACCTGTCAGTAGTGTTGGGAGAAACGTCGACGTGAGGAAATTTCACAGCCTCAGACGCGTTACGTGTTTCAGACGGAAGATACGTGTCGACGTCTGTGCTTCAGTTCTACCTGAAGGCAGCTTTTACATCGGAAGTGTCGCGTATTTCCGCAGATCGATAACCGCCGCGAAAAAGATAAAAAGCTCAAAGTCGCGACGCGAGATGTTTTGCGGATCGCCTTCACCATTCGATATAAAAAATTCTCCTTTGCCTCCTTCTCTTTTGTATCTCTCTGTTTGAATTGTAATTGTTATTATTTTATTTTTCTCTAACTGAAAATCGTCTCGCATCCGGAAAACGTCGGTCGAATGCAGCCTTGTCGTATTTATTGACTGCAAAACGGAGCGGAAAAACGAAACGTGAAATCGTAGAATTGAGAATTTCTTGTTTGCCGTTTCTTCCTCTGCTGTACGTTACATTCGTTCGTTTCTTCCAGTTCTCTTTCTGCGCCGAGAATAAAGTACAGGCAGCTGTACGTGGACCAGGGGATCGGGGCAGTCAGAGGGGTTGGATATGAAAAGTTGCTAGCCTGGAATTTTCGATATTTTTCTTTGCTTTGCCAAGGGAGAAAAATTCCCTTCTCGACGTTCTCACGTAACTACAAGAATACACGGCTGTATGAAATATCGCTTGGAACATTTTTGTTTATTGCTTTCGTTACAATTAGTCCGTTCGACGATCTCGCTATTATTATTATAAAGGGTGGCGGGGGGGGGGGGGAGGCACCCTTTATCCTATGGCTTATGAAAAGTTATATCGCTCTTACACGGAAGCCATTGTTTTTCAGATAAATATTAACATCCCTGTATCTTACTGGGGTGGCGAACAATTAAAACTAGTCAGGATATACGGAGGCAGGGTTAACAACCCTTTAAAACGTATAAACGGTCTGCCCTGAAAGTCGGCTACGACAGTGTGGCCACCTGTACCCAGTAGGGTCTGAGGAAAAAGTTGACAAGAAAAAATGGCTAAAATGAATGAACAACATTTCAGGGTAGATACGGGAGTAGAGATAACGAAGTTTCTTGCGATTGTCAAATTTTCTCGACTTAATTAAATTAATTGTCGTGTCTCGGATCTTTTATTGGGAGAAGCTTTCCTCTTGGAAACGATAAATCCTCCCGGAGCCTCCACTTTGCATATCTTTTTCTACGTAAAAGATATCGCACAGGTACAGTAGCTCAGTGAACTTTACCAAGTCAATCCTGAAGTTTGATCAGGACCAGGGTGACCAACTACGAGAGCACAGACACGTTACTGTGACAGTTTTCATCATCCTCGTGTTCATCCTGGACAAGGTGATCCTTCGTAACGTTCAATTCGAGGCTGCGTCAGAGTCCACCAGAGTGCACCGGAGTGCACCGGAGTGCACCGGAGTGCATTGGCTCTCTTCTAAATGAAGTCGAATCACTTTGGGAGCCTGAGTTTCTGAGGTCCTGGGTTCTCTGCTGACGCTGACGTCATCATCAAACACAGCGTCGGTACAGTCGGAAAGACTTCCAGCTCTTCGACCTTCCTGTACCCAACTTCACTTCCGTACCTTTTTTTTCCCCTAGCCCTAGTCACCTTCTTCCACGTCGTCGAACGACTTATTTATGCATGAATGATCTGGTCCAGACCTTTTACTCAGGTTCGTCGGGCCTTGTAGTCTTCCGTATTCATTGGTTCTTCATCGAACCTATCAGGCCTGCTGAGGAGGATATCATTGGTGACCTTGAATATTTCTTTCGGAATAATCTGGATGGCACCTTGTGACCAGGTAATTGTGATATCTGATAATTTTTTTTCTAGGGTATTTGTACGTATTGATAAAGTGGGTATTTGATATAGGGAATTTTATAATGACTTTTATGTAAAGTGAGAACATTCCAGTATCGCCATGTGGAATGGCTTATCGTGAGGTCAGTCGTATATCAGTATCGGTATTGATAACGAGCTGGGCATAGGTGGGCATAGGTTGGCATAGGTGGTCATAGGTGGGCAGTTATATCGCACCTCGGAACGGCAGCGAGCAGGAAGTTACGGGTGAGGATTACTTCCGGCGTATGTATTATATATACGTACATACAGGGCTTTGTTCCTAGTGAAAATTTCACAGAATTCCGGGTATAATGGTTTGCTGGTACCTGGGACCAATTGTCGTTTCATGTATTGGTAGACCTTCCTCGCCGAGGTATTTTATATATTTGAAAACGTTACTGTACGTCCTCTTAACGCCGTGAAGGTTTTCCAGTTTTCTCGAAAATTGAGAAAAATCTATGTTACCAGATTTCTACTGACTTTTGTCGTCTCTATGTCTATAGCTACTATAAGAATAAGATCTTATGCATGCAGAGAAAGACGTTTGATTTAGGGATAAGGAAAAGTAGGCCAGCCAAGTGATACCAGCAGCATAAACCGTGAACTTCGTTCATAAGAAGAATTACGTGTATGGTTCGGGGGATGAAAATATATAAATATAAAACCGTTGAAAACACACACAAAAAAAAAGAAAGTTAAAGCAGCGTTACCACCAGAGGGTGTATAGGGGGATAATATTAAAATTGCGTCAAACGACCCGTTGATTTATTTCAAGGAAAAATAAGAGGGGTGGTTGCTCCGCGTACCATTTCCTGCAGTCACACCGACTGCGAATAAATCATCCCCTCGGCTGTATATCTCGGGGATTACGAGGGTTGCTGGTGCACGTGAACTTTACACAGATAAGTGAGTCGCTGGGTTATTTTCAGGGGATATAGGGGTTGGTTGATGCGAAGCAACAACGACATTTTGGGGGTGGCCAGGGTGGCCAGGGTGGCATTTATATTTTTTTACCCGGCCACTCGGTGTCGCTTGCATCACCCAGTTTTCCCATTGTTCGACGCCATCCCCATCGTGTCGCCCGCCTTCTACCCCCACGGCCAATGGGGGCGAACCGCCCCTTGCGACATGTTTCTACGTTCGCTCGAAAATGGGACGCAGCCCCGGGACAAATGCGCGACGGAATGCATGTCAAAGAGCAGGAGGGGAGGGGGGATGGTTGCTGGAGGTTGCTAGAGGTTGCTGGAGGTTGCTGGAGGTTGCCGAGGGGTGATTCGAGGCTGCTGTCTAGGGTGCTTCTTCCCCGAGTACCTTGGATGCCTGTCGCTGCTACGGTGCTAGGTTGGTATACCTGCTCGCCGGGAATGTGTGCCGCTCGAACGGGCAAAGTGACCGAAATAAATACCAAATGAATATTTGGCAAAGGGTTGAGGGTTGTCTGTACGACCCATACCTACCCAGTACCATGGTAACGGAAATGAATATTAAATATACCGGGCAACAGCGGCCTTGGCTTTCTATAGGAAAATATCTTTAAAATCTCTGACTCCCTTGTGTCAAAAGGGTTGAGAGCAGACGCTATAGCGGTGGGTGGGTGCGCAGGTACACAGGTAGACTCTTCTTCTACCCGGACTACATTAATGACCTTCGTGAGCGATCTTGGCTATAAGCACTTTCGCCAGTCACTCAAAGACGACGACTCTGATAATCTAAGAGGTAATATCGAATTGATTGAATTAAACTTTCAATTTCTTAGTTAATTAAGAAAAAATTAAATATTCTATATATCAATTTGATCCCTCGATTAACCAACCATCTATGTCCTTTCTTCCTCTCTTCTGTTTTTTACTTTATTTTCTTATTTTTTCCTAAATTACATCAACCCCCTTATTTTCCAGTTAAAACTGTAGATTCAACGCGGCGATCAGTCATGCAACAAAAGGCAATTTTCCAGAGTCAGCTGCCTGCAGCATTAATTTCTCCGGGTAATATTAATTCTGCGTTCCTAAACTAATTCAATTAAAACCCCGTAGCGCGGAGGAGCCTCCATCACATGCCTGCAGCCCTTTGTCTCTGCGGAAGGCAGACTCTTTTGACCCTTTCGGTTATCCTTCATGCAGGATAACATAGCCGAGGGTTGGCGAATGCCGAGAGAGATTAGATAGCGCACGGTTACCAACCGTATCTAAAAACCCTAGTAAATAATTCAGCATCAAAGAAAAAGATTACTTGTAACTTATGCCAATTGCCGAGAGAATATTGTTTTCATCCAAATAGACCGATCAGTCTTGCCATTTAGCATTGACCACGATACGAATGTCTGCATTTGTGTATCCAATTTCTTCTCACAGTTCCAAGGATCTCTTGTTCTCAAGTACCTAGAGGGTCAGTCAGCAATAGGTTTCCCCATCCGGTATACCGGATTACCGCAGCTCGGGATACCAATTCCAGAGACGTGGTCTTTGCGCGGAATTAATGAGCGCTCGATTTGCAGTTGAGCGAGTCCCGGACATTGAGGGGGAGGGGGGTAGTCAGCGGTGAGAATCCGCCCACAGGGTTGAGAGTCAGGGGTCTGAACCGGCAGTGAACGCGATCGTCGAATCGAGCCCGAGCGGTTACCTAAATAGTTAAATTAGATAATGGAGATGGGTAGGGCCGAGGTCACACAGCCAGACCATATGAGAAATTGGGTAAATTGATTCTCCACCCCCCCCCCCCCCCCTCCTACGTCACTTCCTCCGTGTCCTCAATCCGCTTCCATGCGACCTCCACCACGTTCGGAAGCACCTACGACGCTTTTCCAGCCTCCTTGGGGATGATGCACTGATACTTTGAACTCTTCGTTTTTATCATCCCTCAATGTTTCATCCGATCGAATAACCACGGATCGGCAAAACAATTCGTATCCCAACCAAAATAATTTCTATCGTCGCAATAATATCATTAATTTACGATTCGACGCTCGTCGCTAATTGAATTTCCCCCTCTCTTCCCTTCCCTTCCTCCCCTTCCTACGTCCCACAGTCGCTCGCGTTGGAAATGCCCGTTTATGCTCGGAACCGCACTGTTATCGTTCATGGATATCGACCTAATTTAACCTATGATTGCTTATTGTATATTAGTCGTATTTGCCTATTACCGAAAATCAAACTATACTTCCGGCTGTACCAATGATATACCTATATAGGTACTCTGTGGATCTTTGGCAAAGTATATTTTATTCGTGATCCGAATTTTTATTACCCTCGAAGAATTCCTATGGCAAAGGTCAAAATATATTGTCGACCAGATTCAAGTTCGACCTGCACAGTATCGTCCAAAGGAAAACGTGTTCGTCAGTTTTTTTTTTCTTCTTCTTTTAGGGCAAATCAAATGTGTACACAGTCAGACCCATTTACACTCTCGGGGATAAACTTGGCGAGCGACAGTTTTAACGTCGAGCCACGGCTGAATTTCCCCAGGCTTCGTCTTTTTTAAGAACACATCCAGCTATATATTCTAACGTAATTATTTTTCTTAACTCGACACCGATAGCAAAATCCGAGAACGAACGATCTGCGGGAAGCAACCTGCGTTACCTTCGGCCGTCCACCCTGGTCCACCCTGGTCTACCCTGGTCCACCCTTCGTTCGTGCGTCCGCAAGCCAGGCGAGCGGCATCCAATTCTTCTTTCACCGGGAATCGACGAGCCGGCATGAACTGGGAGTTGGGCTGGAACAGGCCCAATTCCTCCAAGAGGAGACCTCTGAGGGAACCTATCAGAAAAGACGATAGCTTAGCGGATCGTTTCGATTTTTGGGGACGCGTCAAATGGAGAAACGCAACCGTAGGTGCTGATCTTTGGGGTCGCGTAAAATCAGCAAACGCACGAGATATATGTATATATATATACATATATCTCACGCACTCACACGTCGTGTCCTTAGACGATGAAATCGGCGCACATTGGATTTGCCATTGACGGAGAATGGAAACGGGGCAGTAGGAATCGCCAGGAAGGCCAGTTTTCAACCGCGAAGGTTATCGCAATGGCTGAGCTAATCTTTACCATAAGAAAGCATTGAGTCACGCGTTCATTATCTTATTCAATACAATTTTCTGAAGGTCCAAGATAATAAATATAAAACGTATGAAACATTTCTTACTTGATTTTTTGTTTTCATCACCAAGTATATTTTACTCCTGAAAACAGTATATCATTAAATACACATAGGTGTTGTTCGCAAAGACTCGAAAGAGATACGTTCCGTATTTATCCTCAAGGAAGTGTGTACGCGGCATAAGGAATTGCATAACCGGTTTAATAAAATCTGCTCGATAGCAATCACGTGTCTGCGATCGGTTTGTTCCTTAAGCCGCTCCTCTTGACGTGGGTGTTGCCGGCTAAGATGCTGTCAAATCCGTTAGTCTACCGGGTGTCAGAAAAGTACGTAATTTTCATGCGAGATTTTCAAATGCAACATCAATGTTTTACCATTTTTTTTATTCGACACAAATCGTTGCCACTGTACTTCACGTTCAATTTATTGGTCTATAGGGTGTTCTCAAAGTAATTTTCACGAAGCGTTACGTATGGTAGAGACACGTATCGTGCGTGTTCATAAAGCCATGCAGCAGGGGAATTCAACAGTCCGTGACGTGTTGCCCCCATGATACCAACCTTCTAACCGCAACATTTCCTGTCGATGCTAACCACTACCGGAAACGGAGTCCTCTTTGGGAATGACATGCGCCCAGTGAATGCCATGTATGATACGTTACTGGTATTAAGCGAGCGGTGGCTGTTGGACATGTCACTAATTAAAATGTGTCGCGTTCACATTAGAATGCATCAACGTAAACGCGTCCGGTTAGCATTGACTATTACGTGGATAGGATTTGTTTTATGTTAGAAAATAATTTATGTTGAGGTTCAAAAATCTTTTTTATTAAAAAAAAGTCATTCTTTATACAGCTTCTTGGGGACGTTTATCGAGGGATTACATATCAGTCGCTCGTTATGCTCTAAATTATTATGATTTTGCCGGTAGATCGTTAAGGGTGTTTCCGGTTAATTATGGATGATCGCGACACGTGCCGCTCCAACAGTAGTAAAACTTTGATGGCTGGGTAAACCAGGGCGTCGCGACGCTACTGCAAGGCATCGCTTGGGTACCGTCAAGGATAGATATAATTTTCCTATATTTTAAGGATTTTTCGAAAATCTTCAACTGGCTTATTTCCGGGGTAATTAGGTCGAAAGGGATAAGGAGGGGATGACGTGAAAAATAAAATGGCGGATGGACCTTGAAGGCTTTTTTATTTTCGGAAACTTTTTTTCTTCGGGTCTCGTCCCGGGGGCACTTTCGGTACGACTAGGCGTCGCGACGGATGACAAGCGTCGGAGTAGAAGCAATCTCGAGATGTTTTTTTTCTACGTTAGTCTCTCTCCTTTTCCTTTTTTCCTTCCTGTCTTGAAATCGCCAGGACTTTTCCTGCCTGCCAACCCTATACCAGTTCCTTCCCACTTTCAGGGGTGAGAAAAGTCTCGCGGCCGGAAATGAGATTCTTCCGAAAACGACGCCGAGGTCGTCGACGTACAGAACGGCGACGAGTTTTGCGCGTCGCGTTAAACTCGTATTCTGGATAGTTTAAAGTGACTTTTCTTCACGTAGAATTTTCATGAGTATGAAATATATACATATATCTATATATTAGCACGCTCACACACACACACACACACACACACGCGCGCGCGCGCGCGCGCGCACACGCACACACATACACAACATACAAACGGCGGCGCTTACTGTTTAAAATTTTCTTGTACAGTTTATTCCATACGATGAACTTAAGTAGCTCATTTCCGGCTGATTTATGCATGGCCTTAATTTGCGTCCTGAACGCGATTTCAAAATCCCGACGTAAAAACCACTGAGACAGTACCAAAGTCCAAGAGAAGAAAAATACAAAAAAAAAATATCATCTGTATATTGTCAATGATTTTACATAATTTTTTTGTCTTACTTTTTTTTATATCCTGCATATATTATTCTTTCTTCTACCTTTATAATGGAACGTCTTTCTACTTCTCTTTATCTCTTTTCATTTCACAGCACCTCCTATCCATCTCCCCTTTCGCCCCCCCTCCCCTCCCCTCCCCCGCACCTCTGTACACAAGACTATCGCGCTTCCCTCAGGCTATTAACTTTATTTTTCTTTCGTCCTTCTGTGTCCGCCGCTCGAAACTTTAGCGTCTCGTCCATCCAGCAGCGATACTGGACTTTGGGGGTAGCTCAGTGTCATTCGACCTGAAGTTGCCTTTTGTCACAGCAGGACATTAAAGTGCTTATTACGGTTTAATTAAAACTTGAAAGACTCCGGTAAAGTCGAGCGATGGCAGAAGTGCTCGCGATGGGACTTTGTCCATGTCAATGAAGGAAGGGAGGGAGTCGGCTCTGACTCTTCTAGCTTTAAGGGATGAAAATACGAGCCAGCAAGAATTTTTTGCCTTTATATTTTTCAATTTCCCTTTACCACCGTCCCCCTTTAAATAATATATGCTCCAGGTTTTTCCTTTGTATTTTTTAAAAATTCTTCTGAAATTCTGTCATAACCAAGAAATATTGGATTCGGCATCGGGAAGCAGTGCGCCAAATTTTCATCCCCCTTTGTGCGTCCATCCAGATGGAAATTACTGTTCTGACTTTTGACTTTTCCTCCTGAACCATCTTCAGCTCGCCATGTCTTTAAGGAACGGAAGGACGACCAAGAGAATAACTCTTGCATCGCCGGTATAAAACGTATCCAACTTCCGTCCGAGGAGTTTTTTTTTCTGGCTTTTGAACTTTTCAACTCATCCGGTATTCTTCTCAAGTACCTTTTCACCCTTGTTGAAGAAGGACGGACGGCGCGGGGGAGGGGGGGGGCTGTTCTCGGTTTTCTCGTTGCCGGTGAATTTTTCGTTGTTTCACAAAGTGAAAGAAAATATCTCGGTGTAATAAAACGATATCAGCGAGTATCAAGCGAGATATTACTTTATTTGTGTTTTTTCATTCGTCCAATTGGAATTGTCATGAAATACAATCTTATTCGAATGGCTTTAAATTACTTAAAAATATTTGTTCGTCGAAGCTTTCTAAGAGTGCTTTGAAATTCCATCACATATATGCGAATAAGTTTTCCCAATGCAGGCGTCAATGCGTTCCTGAATTCCGCTCCCTTTTCGGCTGTCAATTCGAGTTGGCAGCTGTGTCAAAGGCTACACATTGCACAAAGTGCTTTACGAATGTATCTGGGTCGTCTCGCTTTCAGCTCCCGTACACAATGTATCCGTCGCTCGAACGACATTCGAGTCATTATCGGATGAAAAGTGCGTTACGTTGGTAGCCCGTTGGAAACTCTGTATTATATGGATGGTAGCTGTCAGTCAACCGACTAATACATGTTATACATTCTTATACACTTGAGTCAAAAAAAGAAGACGGAATTGGAGTGAAAATTCCTTATTTTTTTTCTAATCACTTCCAAGAGATGGTTCTATAGGTACCATGGTTAATTTGAAAGAAGCTTGTCACTGTCGCGAGACATAAAATTTAATGAAGGGATCGCCCTCCCTATCCCCCTCTCCCCCTCTCCCCTTCCCTCCTATTGGCTCTAGGTCGATAAAGCTAAATGAATTGGACGCTCATCGATAAGGCTACGGATAGGGCTCTATCAATTCTCATCCCTCGGAGAAGGAGACTCAGTGGGCGAAGTAAGTCTTTTACTTGGGGCTCGTTGACCGAGCTTATTTCGTTCTATTTCGTAAGGAGGGTAAGACGGCGGCGACACTGCGACCCCCGCAAAATACGTTTATTCGATCCACCCTTGACTCGGCTACTCGTTCCACTACATGTTCGCCCTTATACCAACGAAGAGGGTGGATTAATTCAGATTACGGATCTGGCCATTTATGAAGTAGCTGTATATACGGTTCAAGCGAGTGGTTTATAAATAAGGGTGGCGAGAATAGTGGCGGGTCTTTATATTATGCCGTTTCAACCCCTCGTGGAAAACATTTTGACGATCTAATTCGAGAGGTGCGACACTGGAAGGGTGACTAAACCCCCATTGGGATTGGGCAGTTCCTCCCGCGGCTTGATCCACCCCCAAGACTAAATTGGCCCCCCTCCACCCTAGTTCTCCACTCTTATCGACCCTCTGAGTTTCCTCCCTCCGAACACCGAGGTCATGGTTGGCCCTAAAGTCACTCGTGAACTCTAGCGTATCGCGCCACGGGCCACGCACGCATTAATGGATGGGAAGACGCGCGAGGGGTGGCTCTCGCGACGTCCCCACCCATCGGTTAGGTCATTTACCCCGTGAGGTCATTTTAATAGATTCAGTTTCAAAGGCTCGTAAGACAAAAGGAAAGGACGAATAAACATATCGACGAAAATCCACTACACCGTAAGAGCCGTGTGACGACGAACGGCTTCCGGTTCCTTTATCAGCGTATTTCCAAAGCAACTCGCGCACCAAGGATATCCGAATCGATCCTGATAGAGAAAACTTTAAGGATAAATTGTCCTTCGGTAACTTCGAATCTACCACTGACCTTCTTTCACCTACCTTATCTTCACCAATATCCGCCATCTTTTTCTTCTTATCCTAGAAGAGCCCAGCAGTCTAGATACTAATAACTCTGCGCGGATAGTCCAGGCTCTTCTTCCTCCCCCCCTCAACCCCTTTAACGTTTCTGGACTCTCGTTAATTATCCTTGTTTACGAGTTAGCACCTTCTCCTGGCACAAGGATGGAATCTTCGCAGATCGATATCACGAGTAACGGTACCTTGGTCTTCCTCCTCCTCCTCCATCACCTCTCAGACCTCCTTCTATTCTTTTAACCTCCTCGTGCTCCACTGCCACTTACTTCCACCCTCTTCCACCCTCTTCCACCCTCTTCCACCTACCTCCGCCCACAACTATACACTTCTCGTCCGCGGCCATCTTTATGCTCGCCCCGTTTATTTCTACTCGAGCGAGGAAGAAGCAGCAATTTGTCATAATTATCTCAACTTCACTAGGTCCTCCAGTCGGTCCAAGGAATCGTACAGCTTTCATCTTGAAACCCGAAGTGCCAATTGATATATGGTATTGTAGTATACACATGTATAGGTCTATCTATACACATAGAGATCTATATCTACCCACGTACACGTTCATAGTATTCGATATCAAATGACTCAGGCTGGCTATCGAAATACTCCAAGTGATATTCGTCGATGTTATTTCTCAAGTTCCTAAAACCGGAAGTCAAGATGAGTATATTAGTCTACGGTAGAGTGGGTTCACTCATTTTCTCTCGGAAGTCCCAATTGTCGTAGTTACCATTACCATAAAGAAATAACCGCAAGTTTCGGACATTCCTTGGAGGTGCAATGTGCTTACATCATCTTTACAGAGCACTTCCGGTATCCGTAGGACAGAAGTGCCACTGCGTCTACAAAGTACGATCTTTAATTTATCCCGGACGAGAATTTGGCGCGTTGAAATTCCTCAAGAAAGATGCACGTAGGAGATCATGAATTTGATGGAGATGCAGCTTGACGATAGTAGGTTAGGGAGCTTCATTGAATAGGTACTGGATCGAGTTTCTGAAGCGGACGTGACATTAATGAACGTCGTGTCACAGGGACAAGTGCCGATACCGGTTGTTTCAGTCGGATGACTCTGAAATAAAATAAAAAAATGTTCTTTGCAACGTCGCCATATTGCACTGTACACGCGTGCGCGTATAAGTCTACGCGTACATGTGCATAGTTGTTGATATTCGTTGCGTTTGAAAATTTGGACGAGCTGTACATCGTATAGATATACTGTATGCACACATTGCTGGAGGTAAAACAAAGTGGTGATAGGTCGTGAGGTCGTGAGGTCGTGAGGTCGTGAGGTTGCTGAGATTGCGTCGTCGCATCACCGATATCAATAATCTGAGGTTTTAGAATTTTTGCGGCGAACGTGAATAACGCTCTAATTGCTCGATGGATACGGGGTTACGGAGATTTTTTGTTGACGATATCGTTGAACGTGAAAAATTTTAAGATTTTTTTTTACCGGACACTCGTTAACGAGAATCTTCAATGTTTCGTTTTTCGTTCGATTTAAAAGAATACGAAAGTATAATATCCGTGCGGTGAATTTTTAATTTTTGATATTTTTATCACGCGTCTCTCGGCGCAGTGTATTGCTTTTGGCAGGTGCTGTACCCTGGCCTATACTTTCCACGCGGTCTTCCAGAGAGTGTCCAAGATTATACGTAGACAGAAAAGAAATAAACAAAGAATAAGGTCACTTAATATGAATTCATGCGCGACGGTCCTTGAAAATTACAAGTAGCGACACCGACGCCACTTCCGACGTCGATCCTCGACGCTCCGTCTTGTTAATGGCGTCGATTGTGGACGTGCCAGATGCAGTGAAACATTAAGAGAGGATCTCTGGGTAATATTACTAAGGAAAGACAGAAATAATAGGAATCGACTCCGTGCTCATCTTGTCTCTCTGGCATTTTACCAGGATCGAGCTGGGATCAGCCATACGTTTTCGTAGAGCGACAAAGTGTATCCGCTGATATTTTTCAAAAATTTAAATCACGCAATTTCACTGATAGACTGCTAGACAATATTTTTTCGAACTGATTTACATATCAGAAATCGATCTTTTTGTCCGTATGGCTTAATTAATCAGGCGTTTCTTATCTGTGTTTCAGCTCGCCGACTAAACGAATACATACGCCATTACGAGACGCTGTCTTACCCAGCCGAGGACGTTCATCGGAGTCATCTAAGGGCAAAGAGATCTGTCACGCGTGATAACGCGGTTAACCTTAAGTTTCGTTCACACGGTCGTACGTTTCACGTAAGATTGAAAAGAGACCTTACGACATTCAGTAACGACCTCATCGTCGAAGGTCCTTCCGGTAAAATCGAAGACCTGGACACGTCACACATCTATCAAGGTCATTTATTAGGTAAGTTCCTGATTTTATCTTACATAGTTAATCGGCATTTTTTAGCAAAATATTCAAACAATGTTTCATACATTTTCGATTTGACACGTGCTTATATGTGGTTTTAGTATGGCTATATTTAGCCTGTTTGAGCTTTTCGTGTATTGGGTATATCTATATTTGTTTATGTAAGTATACCTCGTCGGCACCATTTTCTTCGTTGTAGGCTAAAAGCAGTTTTACGAAGGCCTTAAACTTTAAAACGTTGGCTGCCTGGCTGCCTTGGCTGCCTTGGCTGCCTGGCTGCCTGGCTGCCTGCCTTCCGCGCCCACTGGGGCGACTCTTAAATAACCAAGAGGGTCGTCGACGCGAAAGTGCTAGCGCAGGTGTTGTTCCTCGCTTCCTGTTCCTCCTCCTGCTTCTCTCTTTCTCTTCTCTCTTATTCTGCGAGCTGATTCTCTCGTTGCCTTTCGCGTTGCCTTTCGCGTTGGCTTTATACGAGGCGCGTCAAGACGATCGTGAATTTTCGTTCTGAAAACCGCGTCGCGTCGGCCTGACGGGGATCAAATGGAATTCCTGAACGAGTAAAGTGTTAAGTATTTGAACTACTGGAATTTCCCGTTGTTACTTTACGGGATTCCAAACTAAACACGTTTTCGCGTTTGACGTCTATTTTTTCGTTTGCTTTCCAGAAAAATGTTTTACGACACGAGAGACATGGATACCTTAAGGATTACATATTGCCTACCATGCCAGCGGAAATAACTTTAATTTTCGTAGGTCCAAACATTTTTCAAGTATCCGCGAAAAGTCGAGTCTCGCTTAATGATGTACATTTTTTACCTATTTTTATATTAAAAATGTGAGTAGTTTGAAAAGGATGGGCAAAAAGTATTAAGTGTCTTGTCGAGGGTCGAATAGAGAGGGTGAGTTCAGACATCATTAAAAAGAGAGGATGAGATTCGAAGGGCGGGTCGTACGTTGAAAATACGTGAAAATACCTCAAAGTTATATACTACCCTTAAGCGAAGGGATGTTTTTCATTTTTCTTCTCCAAAATTTTATCCGATTCTCTTTCTCCCTCCCTCGTTCTGTACTTCCACTAGGGAATCGGAAGTGACGAGACGCCCAGCAGGAGGAAAGAGGGAGGGAGGGCAGTGTCCGTGAAGTTGAAAATGAGAAATGGAAAAAAAAAGAAATAACAATTATACATAAAGAAGGTTTTTCTGCAAGTCCCTTTTGGACCTCTCTTTCACTCTCATTCCCACCATTAATCCCTTATCTCCACGAACGACCCAACTTCGCGAAAGACTAAAAAAAAAGTTTTTTTTCCCCCCAACCGAAAACGTCCTCACGGACTTATCTAAAATTAAGGCTCTTTCGCGTTAGTTTTGATGCAGCCCCCCCCCCCCCCCCCGTTGCGGCAGCCATTGTCGCGATCCGTAGGCTCACCCTGCATTACGGTTAACTTCTTTATTCTCTTCTCTCGCTTCGTCCTTACGCGTTTCCTCCTTTCCTCTCGCTCCGTCTTCTCCTCTTGTCCTCCGTTGACACTTTATCCTCTTATCTGTTCCCGTAGCACGTTTCATGGGATTATCATATTCGAGGGTCGCGCCGTGACCCCACTGTCGCCATTATAGAAACGACTCCTTCTATGTTTGACGATCCTCCTGCGATCCCTCGGAATGGCTGTGATTAGTCCTGGGTTTGAGTCACCCTCCATCTTCGATCATCGTCAAGCGCATTTCCGATCTTTTATTTAATTCCCTCAGTCATCTTCCATCGCCCAGCGACTCCACCGCCAATCATTAACGCTGCTATCGTCGTATCGGGTAGAAGATTTGCTCCCCTTGGCAAAATCGATCCTACGAACGATAAACGTTTTGGCGGTTGACGCGCCTAGGTTAGCCGTCCGATCAGCGATGTGAGAGAGACGTCTTATCTGGCCTATCCGTGAGATTTTATGATTTTCATCCCTTAGGAGAAGAAAAGGAGCCCTCGTTATCACCCTTGTAAAGGCAGCCACACACCGTCGAATTAATTCGTGTATTCGACCCCTCGAGCAAAAGGGAAGCTAAGCTGCCTAATTTCACGGGGAGGCTGATACTCGGCGCCACCGACGATATCGTCAACTCGTATTTCTCTCTATTTATTTATTTTTATTTTTTAATTTCAGGGGAACCCGACAGTCACGTCTTTGGCAGCATAAGCGATGGTGTTTTTCATGGGAAAATCGTATCACCGCGCAGCGGCGCCTGGTACGTCGAAAAGGCTCACTATTACTTTCCACCCCATGAGATCAACGAGACTCTGCACTCGGTGATTTACCATGAGAACGACGTGGGAGATCCGTACTCGAATATTCGCGAGGGTGAGTATCGGACTTGAGCCGTGAGGACAGTAAATTTCATTCGCTCTAGCCATTTTCTCATGTTGCCGCGTAGGGATTGGTCTTGTGGGAATTCATAAACACGACGCTATGGGGGAATGCATATTTAAATCCGATTTCAAAGTTTGATCGTTCCTCTTGAAACTACCGGACAGCCGTCCGTTAGCCGGGTGCATTGGTGCATGCAATTTTCAAGCAACCCCCATACAGATCATTCTCAATTTAGCATCTCACGCGGTGGCATCCCAAAGTAAAATTACAGTTCCCCTTGCGTCCACCAGATTACCATAGTTTCCGATGGTTTTTTACAAACAGTTCTGGTAATTTACCAACAAAAAATTTATAAAATTGAGATGCCAGCTTCCGGGTGGAACTATCGTTCAAACAGTCACGGGCATTTCAACGTATCCAAGAACCAAAAAAAAACAATGAACGAACGGGGTCTTCGTAGTTAAATCGTGAATTTAGCTTCCTGTAGGGGATCCGATCGTCGCACCCTCGACCGCCTCAAAGCCTCGATCGAAGAACTTTCGATACTTCGATTTCCACGCGAGGCTGTAACTGGGTCCTTCTGGGTCCTTCTGGGTCCTTCTGGGTCCTTCGCCATCCGTGCCTTCCGTTTACGTTCTCTGGTCCAGTTCATGGATACAATTGTGAGGCTACTCAGCAGCCTTTATGGAACCTTTGCCAATGTTTACTCGGCTCGTTTTTTTGTCCATCCCTCGTTTAGAGTTTGTTCCGTCTCTCCTCGTCTCACGGCTATCGTTTAAGGGAGCATTCAGCCGCGAACCTTTTAACGTTCACCGAGTGACTCGACGCTGCCTTAACGACGCCGACGTGGGAGGGGTGGATGGGGGGGGGGGGTAATTGGAGTTGTGCACAACCACCCCCTGGCTTTCAGGAGTTCGCAATGCCTAATGGCTGTTATAAGCTTGCACTGGCATCGCGTAGCGCGTTTTATTTTACAAAATAATAGTCATACCCGAGGCAAGGGCTAGTTAAATTTCGGATTGTTGCATGGCAGTTGGGGGGCGGGGGGGGGAGCTGTTACTGTTACTGAGAAATAATAGGGAAGGGTGGTTTTACGTAGATACGATAAATTTAAATTTAAAGGCTTGAAACCTAAATGCAACCGTAAGGGTGGATTCGTTAAGTCCTCAAGTTGACAGAATTGGATTCCTCAATAGTTTATATCGCAGCTGGACACGACTGCGTCTAAGGGATGCTGCTCAGGCGATCGCACGATAACGCTCGAAGACAGGGTGAGAGTGAAAATTCGCAATTCAGTTGCAATCTGAAGTCAACGGGTCGTAAAGAGGCAAGGGGGTTGTTTTAAATAAGCCGACACTCTGGCTATATTTTTCCCTCGAACCGCGAACGTTCAGTCCCTGTAGGGCGGCCAGCGAATAGAGCGGCGACGGGCGACGGGCGACGTGCCATCCCCTGATAGCGAGGCTGACGTTAAATAATAAAAAAACCTCTATATATGGTCACCATAAAGCTCGAGTTTCCCATAAAAATTTTCAATTTTCTCCGAGGTTACCTACAAGCTTTTCCTACCCTTGGCTCATTAAGCCAGCAACGTTCTTACGCTCGGATTCATCTGGATATTTGTTTGCGAGCCGGATGAGTTTGCCTCATTTGCATCCGCGGGACGACCAAGGAAAATTTCCTGGGTATCGCTTGGCTTCTTTTTTGGGTTCCGCGCGAACCCACGATCACATTTTGTATCTTATATTTCTAGGACTGCAATGCGCTGCGACCCTTCAGTGGCGAATAATCTTCAGTTCTATATAGATCAATTTACTGGCGAAGGGTGACGAAGGATCGAGTGAAAAAGAAACATAGAGGAAAATAAAGAACGTATTTATCCATGAGGATATAGTATAGACGCCTAACGCTTTGTTTAGGTCGTGTTTATGGGGCTCGAGTAAATAGTGGAGCTTAAATAAACAGGGCCGTATCGTGTGCAATATTTATCGTGGGCTCGTGTGTATAGGTACGGGGGGGGGGAGGTAGGTAGGTATCAACCTGCTCCCCATTTTCTCTGCGTTCGTCCGGTAGAGACGCTCGCCGCGTTGCTATGAATCTGCAACATTAACGAGCCGTTTTACCTGGGCGTATAAATTTTGACGAATTTAACCCTTTTCATGCCGACAACGTGTAGCCTGAGGGGCTGCTGAATACAAGTTGCCATAGCCAGACAAGAGAGTGTTGCAAGAAAAAGATACAGTAGTTAAGGCTGGAAGAAGGAGCAGAAAGGGGAAAGGGTAGGAGCGAAGGAGACGAAGCGTAAAGGGAAAGGGAGGACGAGGGAGGGAGGGGTAGGTGGGATATACTAATGAAGAATGTTAGTACCAAGAAATTTTACCTCGGGCAAAATTTCTCATTGATTAAAGTGCTAGATGTCTGGCGTCCCGACGGTGGACGTCTAGCCATCCACAACCTTCCGCAACAATAATCCTTATTAACTGTCCTGTAGACGAGCTGCAAGGATTCCTAATAAAGGCATCCACAAAGTGACTGAATATCTTTTGAAAATTGGACAATTATTTTTGCAGCTATTCTTTACTCATTGTAAAACAGGAGGAACGACTGTCGAGCTTTTGTGTGTGTGTGTGTGTGTGTGTGTGTGTGTGTGTGTGTGTGTGGGAATTATAAAGGTTCTGCGTCCGTGTGTCCTAGGGGTGGGTGGGAACGGTTAGAATCCCAGAACCAGCCAGAACGAAACGATACCCGAGGGATGATACCGGTTGTTATTACCCCTTGAATTATGCTCGTGGTTGGTTAAGCGGATATGGCTCATCCTGAAATTCCCGAATGTAATTAAAGCCATGTTCCAGTGAATTTATCTATGAACTATAATAGACGGAATCTCAACTATTTTTATTACGAGGATTTTAAGGATTTTACTTGCTTGTCGCAATATTTGTTCTGCGTAAGACACGTTAAGCCTTAGCTGCGATACCTGTACACGTGGGTTTGGTTGCCAAAGTAAATTAGCAAGAGAGACGTTATAAATATTCCTGAAAGACCTAGCATCTTCGTCCACCTCCTTCGCGAGCAGTATTCTCAGCACCGGGTTAGACTGCCAGAGTAGGCAGATATGTGTAGCCAACTAAGTGCTGAATAACGGCGTAGCAGGCAGACAGTACCTAGGTAAGCTCTGGAAGGAGCTTTACGAGCAGCTACCTCTGAGCTTGCGCGAGTAAACAGCGATGAACTTTAAAAGCTGCTATATACCATCTAGGACACACGCGCGCGCGCGCACACACACACACACACACACACATGCAGACAACCATCTCTTTTGGAGGTCATAGGTGGCGCAGCGACTCTTTAGAAGTTTGTCCCAGAACAGAGGATCCTGGGAACCGAAGCAAAAGTGAATTTTTCGTTGAACATGATTTTTCTAAGAGATTTTAATTTTTATAGGAGACTCCGGCGGCTGCGGGATCAACGAGGAGATCGTGGGATGGATGGACATGATTCAGAATTCCGGGGAACCTGACTCTCCTCCACCTAGACCTAAGAAGGTTAATGCGACAAGGCCAAAGGTCGAACCCTGGAACGGCGACGATGAGAATCCTGGTCACAAGTATACCAGGGAGGCAAATATTCCTGGTCATAGGAGGACTCGGAGGGCTACCAGACCAAAGGAGGACAACAAGAATACCTGCTCCCTCTTCATCCAAACTGATCCTCTCATCTGGAGACACATCTCCGAGCAGGTAACTCCTGCCCCCCGAAGTCTTGCTGAGTTTTACTTTTAGCTATGTCTAGAATTATGCACTGACATTCCCGGATGTGTTTATAGCTGCGTAACTTTAAAAGTTTTCTAGTGGAATTGCAGGCAGTTTAACAAAAAAATAGTATGGCTGACCTGCTGCCCCCAGTATATGTACTTCTGGTACCTGGTCTCTGAGTCCATGTACAATTCCGGGTTTGCATAGTCGGCAAATAGTTCACATACTCCCTGTCTCTGTGTCGCTTGTAGATGTAATACACACTTGCCACATGCCAGCCTTGCACTCGCGCACAATCAATAGATTCCATTTTGTATATCGTCGTGTCGACCACGTTACTGTTTGGAATTAGGATTTTTTATTCAGTACCATTTTTGTCGTTGCAAGGAATTTAAACCGTTTTTTCTTTTTTTTTTTGACGAAATATATGGAGAATAAAATTTGTTCGGGGAAAATTGTACGCTTGTTTTTTGCTTTCTTTTGCAGCTTCATCACGATGCTGAAAAAACACGAGAGGAGATCTTGTCTTTGATTGCGCATCACGTTACTGCTGTTAATTATATTTACAGAGACACTAGGTTCGATGGTCGGATCGAACACAGGAATATTAAGTTCGAAGTTCAAAGGATTAAGGTAAGCATTCGATGATTTAAGGAAGATATTGATTGTCGTTTCTTTGGAAATTAAGGATTTTAATTATTTCATGTATTTCTTTGGGACAGATCGATGACGATACTGCCTGTACGCAGCCACAGAACTATGGCGAATCGAATCCATTTTGTATGGAGAATATTGACGTCAGTAATTTTCTGAATCTTCATTCTCTTGGAAATCATGAAGATTTTTGTCTCGCCTACGTCTTCACTTATAGGTATGCTTGTGATTATTTGTTTGTGTCGGCATCATTGAAGATGGGAGTTTGAAAATTTTCTTTTGCTTTCTTCGTTTTAGGGACTTTACCGGTGGCACTTTGGGACTTGCCTGGGTAGCTTCTGCTTCCGGAGCATCCGGAGGAATCTGCGAAAAGTACAAGACTTATACCGAGACCGTAGGAGGGATGTATCAGTCTACGAAGAGATCGTTGAACACGGGAATAATTACTTTTGTAAATTACAACAGCAGAGTCCCTCCAAAAGTCTCTCAACTCACGTTGGCCCATGAAATTGGTCACAATTTTGGTAGTCCGGTAAGTTTCTAAGAAATTGGAGCTCTGCTCCGAATGCTCTCAGTTTTATCCTTTGAACGTCTCATTGGATAACGTTAATTCAAATTTTCCCAGCACGACTTCCCACCGGAATGCAGACCCGGCGGTTTACATGGGAACTACATAATGTTCGCCTCGGCCACGAGTGGCGACAGACCGAACAACAGTAAATTTTCAAAATGTAGTATAGGAAATATCAGTAATGTACTAGACGCCATAGAAGACAACAAAAAGCGTAATTGCTTCACAGGCAAGTATCGATCTCAAAAACTAACTTTTAACGATTGATTATTCCGAGTAATATTTATTTTAAATTTTTCTATTTTCGCAGTATCTGCTGGTGCTTTCTGTGGCAATAAAATTGTGGAGGCTGGCGAGGAGTGCGACTGCGGCTACGACGACGACGAGTGCGCCGACAAGTGCTGCTACCCTCGTCAAGTTTCGGACTTGGAAAGAATTAAGAACGACACTGCCAAAGGCTGCAATAGAAAATACGGAACGCAGTGCAGGTAATTTTACAAAAATTTTAAAGTTCGATCAATCCACAGCAAGAGACTCGATAATAAACGGTGATGTATTTTTTGTTTCAGCCCGAGCCAAGGTCCTTGCTGCTCCAGTGAAACCTGCCAATTCGTACCGTTATCGCAGAAAGTTCAATGTAAAGCGGAATCTGACTGCAGTTACAATTCTACTTGCAACGGTAGCTCATCGGAGTGTCCGGCGCCATCGCCAAGAGCCAACAAGACTAGATGTAACGAGGGGACTCAGGTGAGTAGAGTTCGGTGTAAGCACGATATCCAATTACTTTATACAGATTTTCTAACGTCGTTCCGGTTTCTCAGCTGTGCATTAACGGCGAGTGCACTGGATCCATTTGCTTGGAATGGAACTTGACCGAGTGCTTCCTCACAAGTAATATCATACCGAATATCGACAAGCGTAAACTTTGTGAATTGGCTTGTCAGAATGGTACCGATCAGTCGAGTTGTCGAAGCACCAGCGAATTCGCTCACATTGTGGGTTTGCCCGATGGCGGCATAAGCCTTAGGCCTGGTTCACCTTGCGATAATTTCCAGGTAACTAATTTGCGCTTCTGTAAATCAGTTAGATGCGTTAATGTTCTCTAGAAATCTTATTAATATTCTGATAAACATTTTTTCTATAGGGATACTGTGATGTGTTTTTGAAGTGTAGAGCAGTGGATGCTGAAGGTCCTCTTGCTAGGTTGAAGAATTTACTATTTAATAAGGAGACTCTGTTGACGGTTGCTCAGTGGGTAACGGTAAGTCGTGAACTCAATATACAGAGAAAACGAACTGTACGCGAAACGAGTCTAGAAATGATATTCTTCTTTTATAGGAATTCTGGTGGGCGGTTCTTTTAATGGGTATAGCTTTCATCATCTTCATGGGTCTATTTATTAAATGCTGCGCCGTTCACACTCCCTCCAGTAACCCAAAGAAGCCACCAGCCAGGCGGATTAGTGAAACTCTTAGAAGGCCAATGAACACTCTCAGAAGAATGGTAAAGTCAACAGTTTTTTTTAAAGATTAATCATCTTTACCGCGTACAAGGACAAATATTTGAATAATGAACACAATATATTCTTTCAGCGGCATCCCCACGGTGGCGGTGGTGCTGGTCCCAGAAGTATACCACCAAGACAAGGTCAGGCAGGTCACGGTACACGCGGACCTTCTCACGGTTACGGTGAAGGCAGAGGTGCTCAGTATTATCCTAAAGGTGCGTTTATAAGAAATTTTTATTTTATTCCGTCCCCGTCAGCGATCGATCGAGTTTGCAATAAAAGAGACGTTGCTGTCACCCCATGAAAAATAAAAAGTACGATATACTCATAAAATCCCATATGAATAAAATACCTTCGTCACGGTAAAGCCTATCTCACTATAGTTGCTGGTTATTAGATTCGCTAGATTTTAGATAAATGAAGTGTGGGTAGGAAACTCGATCGGAGCAACCCCCCCCCCCTCTCTCTCTAAGCAAAAAATGTCTTCCCTTTGCATAAATCCGCAACTACATAAGTGTTTTCTCCTGTTTGCATCTTCCTCACATTGATCGATGCGCCTCACTACCGACACTTTGTTCTATGAGCTGCAGAGGTGAGCTGGGGCCTATTTTATATTCTACCCATAGAGCGAATTCATGAGAACGATATTGCACTCGTGTAGTAACGGAATAATTCCTAATTGTCATAAACAAAATAGTAAAAATGGAAATCGCTTCATGTATTCGCTCCACCATAGTAGCGGTCTCTGTTAAACGACCAATGGTCCTTACCTAACGTAAATGCCAAGTAGCTTCCTAACGACTAGTCGCCATTTTGCAAAATAGTACGCCGCTTATACATAAAAGTAAATTAATTACTGGGCATCCAAGTACGTTCCTACCTAACTCTCTCTTAACAAACCACCATATAGAATAATCCTAGTCATTGTTTGTTATCTGTCATAAAATAAGCAGCCCTTGTTCCTCACGTTGGGTTTCGCTGAAAGCCATCTCGAGGGTCCATTGCGGCTGCACCTGATTCTCTCTTGCTACTAAACCGTCTTTGTTCTCTAACACCACGCGTCTTCTCCTATTGAAACCGTTTCTCTTCCAGCACGTAAATTCTTTCCGTTCGTTACGTTCACCCTGTCTGTCTTTCTAAACTTTAAACAGGCTATCGCTCGGTTCCCACAGCTAGTGCGCCACCAGCCAATAGTGCAGCAGCCAACAACGGTCGTAACAACCAGCCCGGACTGTACGCCGGCGCCTATTCGGGCTCCGGGGGAGGGGGGAGGGGCACAGCCTACGAGATGAGGCATCACAACAAGGTCTGATGATCTACCCAGGGTTGTGCGAACTTCAGAAATTCTTCCCGGCGTCATCATCTACTAGAAGAGCCATTTACGCGTGGACATTCAGAAAATTCCATACCCAGTATCAGGAGTGAAAAGTTTTTGAGAAGACAAAAAAATTAAGTTGCAGAGAAGACAAAAGGAAGATAATGAAGAAATTAGATCTTTTGTCCAGCAAAATCGAGGCTTACTCTCGGGATTCCCTCGAGCGTTGAGACTGTTTTGCAAGAGATCGTCGAGGGTCTCCTGAATCCTCGTGGAAATACGAACAAGAGAGCACCGCGTGCGATTTTTGACGTCGGAACGTACCGGAAGTCACGTGTGACCAAGTATCTTTGAACTACGGAATTAGCGTCTCGGATAAGGTTGTAGTATTGTTCTTGCGCGACGACCTACTCGACGTCGGAATCGCCTGTCCTTTGTGCTTGGTCAAAGGTCGTTGCAGAATGTGACGTCGCTTAAATTGTGCATTTTTTAAGTATGATTTTTTAAATTGTAAGCGCAATTGTGCGACGATTGATCGATTGGAGCTCAAATGAGACAATATGTATGTATGATCGAGGGAGGGCTACAATCTTTCTTAAATGTAAGGCTGGATTTTGATATGGATTAATGATTAATCGATCGACCAAGATTTGCCCCGTTCTCGTGTGATGCACCGAATCTTCTTTGTCCGCGTGTCGTACGATCACAGCCAGATCGTACGGACGCACGTTATCTTTTTCTTTTTCTTTTTTTTTTTCTTTCAACAGCTCATTATCGCGAGACTCGATTGCCCATATTTTTGAAACCGGAAACGGAAAACAAATCTAACGAGATTTATTTGTAATTCTGAGATTCGGCGGTGCGCGCTTGCTTTTCTTTCTGCTGTCGATTTTATGGGCGTTTTATCGATGTCAACCGTCCGCGATGCACGGGGACAGGGGCCAGGGCCATAGTGGTGCCGATTGGATGTGATTCTCCAGAGCTACACTAAATAATTAATGAGACCGAAAATAACGTTAATTATTTATAAAATCGTATTTTACGTCTGTTGCGACCTTTCGACCTGACAAACGGGACGCTCAGCATTACCAAACTATCGCAGGTCATTCACTTGATCTCTGTACCATTGTAGAATAATGATTAATGATATGTATTATTCTTATACTAATTTTTATTAGCCAATTGGGAGCGACGCTGGATTACAGCTAGCGGAGAAATGACGATAAAAAGAGCAAGCGACGTGAAAAGAGAAAAAAAACATACAAAAAAACAATTTTATAGTGATACTCAATTTAATCGAATCGTCGCGTTACGATCGCGCTATTATTATTATTATTATTATTATTATTATTATTAACGGTTCAATTATTAATTATTAATTAGTTGACTATTGCCGATGAATAATTTATCGTTCACTGTCGCGATTATTGTAAATTATATTTAAAATAGCGTTTAATCCCCGTGGTCGCATTTCCGGAGGGCTGCACCGGTCTTCGAGAGGTATCGTTAATTAGTTAATGAGTGAAGGGATGATGCTCACGACACGGCGGACCAAAGAAACAAATAATTTTCCTCCTTTCCCTCTACGTTTCATTTTTTTTTTCACTTCCTCTTCTCCTCAGGTTGCATTTACATTATCTCTTCGGTCTGTCGTTCTCGAGCCGACTGCTGAACAAAATTAAAAAAGTATTCTCGTTGCGGCCCACCT
Organism: Calameuta pallipes; assembly: GCA_030142375.1. Lineage (NCBI taxonomy): Eukaryota > Metazoa > Arthropoda > Insecta > Hymenoptera > Cephidae > Calameuta > Calameuta pallipes. The sequence continues at coordinate 1,134,369 of JARQSW010000580.1, read as the reverse complement.
TTGATATTCGCACCACCATTAAGTGATTTAAATGATATCGATTACTACACGATATACATATAATATTATATAGCATCGCATAGCATCCCATTTAAATCAAAGGCTGATCAAACATATTTTTATTTAAGATTTCCATTATTTTTATTTCCACGTCGTATGCCGATGCGAAGTGGGAAGAGACACGCAAATATACACGTACACGATACACAGTCGCAAACACAAATTACACAAGGCGCATTTACAATTATTACTTTTTATCATTAATTATTTTTTAATGCCATCTTTATTGGCGAAATTTTACTTATTAGCTACTTATTCATGCCAATAACAACCAGCCCTATTTTTCTTTTTTAAAGTAAATATAACAGTGAGCCGCAGCATCCAATTTGCACATTTTTTTGGTCATAAGTCAAATCCTTATTATATAATTTTAATATTACATGCTTCACTGTGTCTTTTTTCTTTTCATTCGGCATTTTTTTTACTTTTGCTAAAACCCAGAAGCGAAAAAAACCCTTTGCCAATGGACACGTTAAATTTTGTAATATTCGTCGATGATTTATTGTCTGCTTCAACTCTCTGTACAAGACATATAACCCAGCTGGAAATATCGCAAGATACTATTTTTCTATATGACCCGCGAGAAAAGATCGACCGTTATTGATCCTCTTTAATACTAACCAACGAGAATCCGTTGGGTCCATACAATGTTTGTCAGGAATATAAACGATAAAATTGAATCTGCCGCTTTTATTGCTTTATTTCTTTTTATGTTTCATCATAAAGTTCCAAGATTTTCCCATTCACTTTCAATCGTATTCTCGTTCGATCCTTTAAATCTTTTCCCTCATTCGACTCTCCGAAAATAAGATCTGTTAGGACAGAGAAGAAATTCGTGCGACTCCGGCGTCGTGCGTTACTTCGGTCAAAGTGAGATGCAGCCGGGCAGTTTTAATGGGCCTGGCAACCTGGGTTTCGGAGTTGGGATCCACTTTGCGTTTGAACCCCAACAATCGCGACTGACAGAAGAACAAATTGAGGAGTTCGTTTTTGCAAATGATTTTCCAAAATGTCACAGGCATTCGTCCACGCGTTAGAAAGATTGTGGACCGATAGGAGGATTTAAGTAGCGTGAGAGAAATTTTGAATAAATTTCAAAGAAAAGAGAAAAAGAGAGTTATGGGTATTTAATATGTAAAACGAAGAACCAGCCAAGTCGCAATATAGAAGAAAATAAAAATCCGAGTTTGCGGGTCGTGTGGGTAATGTACAATAGACGCAATGTGATTATTGAGCGGATCGTATGAAACCATGTGAGAGAGTACATCTGTGTAAATATACCGATATTATATATAAATATATATATATATATATACATACACATAAACGATAATTATAATGATAAACGGTAAAGCGAATAAAAAAATACTTGTTTTTTATATCAGATATGTATCATAGCGAAATATTATTCTGTATTTTGTAATCGGGACGGACGGTATGATATAACGCGATGTATGCCTGAGGTGCCGTAAGACATCTCGCTGAAGGGTTTCGAATAATTCAATAATAATAATAATTTCGGGACCCCTCAGCGTCAAAACGAAATAATCTTTTTTCTTTCGAAATTCTCGTAGCGCACACGAGAGACGCCATTGGCCACATTCTCCCAAAAAGGCTCGTCCAGTAGTCGTAGGATACAAACCGATTTCCTTTATACCGATCAAAGAGGCGATGCCAGAAGACAACGAGGGTTCTCAAAGTAAATTAAAAATGGCGAAAAGCAAAGAAAGATAAAAGCTCAGAATGAATATTTCCGATCGCACAGCTGGTTCGGCGAATCGTCATAATTTTCTTCAAATCCACTGCCACACGGTTCGATTAAAATTATTAAAAATAGTTTAATTGCTGTTAAACAACCTGGCAATTCTATTATAGATTCTATTTAATATCTGATCTGATCGGATCGGATCGGATCGGATCGCTTCCAATTCACACTGCCGGAAAGCGTCGGAGTCTCGCTGGTTTCCGTTTTCGCGTTCGTTGCTCGGCCGCGATTCGCTTCCGCCAGGATAGGCAGGACCACGGACGCCATTTTACTGGTCCATTTGTTACATAACGGGAGGAACGTCGAGAATGGGGCCAAACTCTCGCGCGATTAGTTAAAGAAGTCGCTTGCGCGCGTCAGACGCGTGACGATAACTTTCCACTTCATTTGTCAAGCCTCTTCGACTGCTTTGATATTTCCATCCATTCCAATTGTTCATTGCTGCTGCTGCTGCTATTCCAGCAACCTGCCTCTTCCGTGTCCTCGTTCCTTTCTCTCTCTCTCTCCTCTCTTGTCTCTGTGTACAAGAAAATCATTTATTATACCTACCTATTTAGCTTGACGTTCAATCTCATCTATATCACCTGCGCTTGAGCTTCGTTTCTATCGTGACGCGCGATAAACACTACTGTACACTCTATCACTTGTATATAATGTTAGAAAGGAAAAGAGGTGAGGAGAAAAAAAAATTGAGAATTATATTTTTTCTATCGATCCAAAAACGTGGTGACTTATCAAGAAGATCGTGCAACTCGGTTCGTTTTGTTCAGATTTTAATAATTTGTTTTCTTTTGCTTTCGCGTTTGTCGTCACTCTCGTGCAGTGGATACCGAATTTTCTCTGTGTCTCGACTCTTTCCGGTTGTAAGTTTGATTTTCTTTTTCTTTTTAATTTTGAAAAGTTGCCTTTGCTTTAACAATTTCCGCCTTCTTTCTTATTCTCTCTCTCTCTCTCTCTGTGGATTCTTCGTATTGTTACTTTTCCTCGTCTTTCTTTTGTCGATTGTCTAGAATTTTGGATAAATTACGTTGATCGACTCGACTCGCGGGATTCGTCATATGATTTCGCATAAGCATGATAACTGACCAATTGCCTGAACGTAGCTTAAGAATCCTTTCACTTTTTCCCCCCAAAAAATGTTTAGGACGTGGCGTGTTTTAAGGATATTATAAATAAAATATGATTGTGAATATCTCTTGTGTTACGTTAATGTGATTAAAAGAACATTGTAAAGTATTAAATAAAGCATACATTTTACATTTATTCGATTTCAACCAAAGTCAACGTCAACCATTTACGTTACGAGGATGGAAGTACGATGAAAAAATGTATTATTGGTTTCGTGACGCCTTTATTTATTTTATAAACTATTATAAAATAGTTACAATGAAAATATGGACGTTTTTCCGTACCGTCCAACAGGCTAACAACACGATGAAATTTAAATGAGGCTACACTCCGTCGCAAGAATTCCTTATAAAATAAAATCTAATGGATCCTTTGCTCTTGTTATTCCACGTTTTCTAACGTATAACAGCTAAAGTATACAGCTAAAGATCGACTTAAAAGTCGTTTACGTTCATAGAAAATGCATCGACATCCGTTCTACACCGGATGCTTATCATAATTCATCTAGAAATAGTTTAAATAATAAGTAAAATACGATATCTTTCCGGCTGTAACACTGAGTTATCACGTGTAGATCTACATGACAGCGAATGGGCATGTCGATCGAAGTTAGGATAATTGTTAAATTATATTTAGCCTCGTGCGATTGATCAATCGGCATGAAACAAAATGGATGGACACGTACTACATGGATCGACCGAACGAAGAAGACACGCATCTGTACATATACGTACGTATACATATATTATAAATCAGCTAAATAAATAAATATTAGCCTCGGCCGATTAGCGAGATTTCGAATTTGATTTTTAACACTCCGGATACTTGATCTCGAAGCGACACGATTTTTCTGCACAGAATCATTTTGGCAACTCGTGGATTATGGAGTAAGAAAATAGTCCTGTGGTAAGCGAGAACGTTGGTACGGCGACTTTTACATTTACATGACGTATAAATTGTTTAGGGCTGAGAATGTTCCATTTTGTAGACATCGTGGTACGCATTACGTATGAGTGCGTAGGGGAAACAGGATTCCAGGAGATCCATCGTCAGGAAAGGTGACTCCTGGACAATTTGATCCAATAGAAGATACACGGATTCGCGATTTTTGGTTGTCTCTTTGTCAGCTTCCTGACCGAGTCGCAGTAGACTGGAGGACGCTAGTGCCAGGAACTCCTTCATCCTGTCCTCGATGTCGTTCTGAGCGCATATCGTGAACAGCGCGCCGAATATATTATTGATAGCAGTAGCCATGCAGTGGATGTTATTTGAATGACCTTCCAGCGAGGCTCGGTAGAACGAATTCTCGTTGCGAGCTAATTTAGGGATGGAAACAGCAACGAAGACCATGAGGAGGCAAACCAGAAGATGCTCGTCCTCGTCGACCTCAGGCTTTTGACCTCTCAGTGCGACTGTCAGAGTAGGATCCACTTTGCACGTTAGACCAGCTGCCGACGTCATTTCCGAAACGACTCTCATGGGATCCCCCGAAGGAAGATGATGTCTGAAGTCGAGGATGGAACTCAGAAGGAAAGGTATGCGCTCTTCGAGAACATCCACGAGGGCGGATTGAGCCAATTGTCGGAAGCTCAGTATGACGCCAATGATGGTCACTCTCTGGAGAACGTTGTCCACGTGCTGAAGCTTCTTGAACTGTTCCTTCATGACTTCCGGCTTGTCAAAGTTTGTTCTCAGAGCGACGAGTACGTCTTTATTTCCAGCCACTAGCTTCTTCAGCTCTTGTACCTGGCTAGATATGTGCCACATCAGTGTTTCATTGAGCATCTTCATCCCGTAGGGACCAATAAGTTCTGCCAATGCTCGAAGTTCATTGATGTCCGAGAATTCTTCAGCATTAAATGGAATCGCTCCTTCGACCGACAGACTAACGAATGCCCTCTGGTTACCGGAATAACAAATGTTGCCTGCACTGACTCTTCTTAAGAGAACTTCCGAGTACCACTGGGTATACAGGGCTGCGATAGTCTTCTCGCCGTGACTATCGAGGGCTTGAGTCTGTTGTAGCAATGCGTTATTAAATACCCTGGTGATATCTATGTGGACGTAATTCTCGACTGTCTGAAGGACGTTCATGTAAGCGCGGACGCTGACGAAGAGTTCGGATGGCTTAGCAATTTCACTGGTGTCTGAATTAAACATGACCATCCCAACGAGAGCCCTTGCGAATCTATTTTCCAAATGTTGATGAAGATATTCTCTAGGTGCAAATGTGTACTCCCAGACGTTGATCGTAGGACAGTAATTAATTGCGTAACATAGTTCAGTAAGAGCCATGTGTAATTTATCCATCGTGGTAAGTTCCTCTCTGGTCTTTCTGTATGATTCGATGCCAGGTTTATGAATTTCATACATGTTTTTCTTGTTCTTATCTTTCTTCTTGCGATTCACTACTTGGGATATTAATAAAGCGCAGTGTTTTGGTAGCAGCTTGTCACTCATGTTACATTGCTCGTCGCATATGGTGGTTATGATATTCTTGGCTTCCTTTGCCATCTCATCTAGAAACATGTTTACTACCGATAAACTTCTCTCGCGGATGTGATGACGTTCCTCAGGGCAGAGCTCGTGAGTGCAACTTTGAAAGTGGCTGCAAATTAATGGGAAGGCTATGATGTAGCGATTCTGAGCTGGGAACTCCAAGCACATGTGGAATTGATCCTCGAAGATTTTACTGTAGAAACAGAAGATGGACAGGTCAGATGTCTCTACTAGCATCTCATCCAGGTTGTCTACCATTTTTGTATGGAATATTACTGTGTCCATGAAGGAGGCTAGTTCTCGGTTGTCGGCGAGATTCATATTGCACTTGGCGATCGACATGTAAGCTTGCAGTCTGTACCAATCGAGTCTGAATGCCCGGAAGTCGAAGAGTTCATTGTCCTCGACTTGTTTGACAGTGACGCTTGCTATGGTAGAGCACATGTCGCTCAGGATTGCACCTTCGTCCTCGGGACAGACTGGGAGATTCTGAATCATTTGATGAAGCGCAGGTGCGTCGAATCCTGAAAGGAATTGCACGTAGTAACGCTGAAGGACTTGAGAATACTTCCTGACCAGGGCTCGTAGCTCCTCGCAATGGAATAGTAATTCAGGGAGTTGTCTGTCAACCAAATCTTCGCTGCCACGACCTTTTCCTTTGCCTTGGATGGGAGGATTTTCACCATGTCTTAGAAGCCAAAGGACTTCATCCCTGGCATGTGACAAACCCATGAGTACCAGCAGTGCTTTTGGTCCCAGCAGTCCTGGTTGATCGGTTAGGATTAGGCCAAGTTCCTTTAGAGCGGTACGTAGAAATTTCCTTCTCTCTCTGTGCCTGTGTCCAGCTTTTTGTATGGCTTGATTATAACACTCTTTCACTTCGGATACTCTCTTGCTGTAACCCTTCATGCTTTCGAAGAAGGCCTGTACATACTGGTGTATGTAGATTACTTCGTCTCTAAATAATGCCAAGACCCAACTAGATTCCAGAGCTGTAGTCCAAAGTTTGCCAGGTTCCTCCTGGCTTAGAAATGTGTGACAGAGTGTAAAGCCTAGAATAACCCATCTCTCAATCCTGTCTAAGCTTAAAGTTTCACACGACATTGTATCGGTTGCCGCTGCTTTAAGAATCTGCCCAGGACTACCAACCAAACTTAGTTTTTGATCAGCTCTCCAAGTATCCGCTGATAGATTTCTACCTGGATATATTAACCACAGCGAAGTAAGAGCATTTTTCAAAAGTTTGGAATGTGGTACAAATTCCTCAGATAATTTTTTCAACGGAGCATCATAGTCCATGATCATTTGCCCCAAGCGAGGAAAACTCGGATCGGACTGGCTATGTACCATTTCATGCGCTGCATTAAATAAACCCAGAACAGCTTTGCGGTCCTCTACTTTTGAAAGCAGAATCATCAAACTCACATATGTAACGACTAGGTCCAAGTATCCTTTGGTAAGATCAAAATTAATAGTAATATCCATATGAACCCCGCAGGCATCCATGGTTGTAAGAAGTTCGCAGACATTGTCTTTGAAGTCCAGGAGGTCAACAAAAGTGTAGTAATATAATGAGAGAGACTTGATGATCTCGTTGCGAAGATTAGTGATAGTCTGAAGTCCTTTGATATCTATATTAGGGAATTTCCTGACGATAGACTTAATCGATGATTCCAAAGTCTTATCCGATAAGAATCCTGGCTTAGATTTGGCATCGCCACAAGCTTTCTTGATATTGTAGATCCGTGTCAGCATACCAACACCACGGTCATTCAAAATAGTGAGTTTCTCAGCCAGCTTCTGCTGACTTGGCACAATAGGACGTGCCATTATCCTTCACAATTACAGCAGGAACGTATTTCTTCACTAAACTGTCATAATTGAATGACTTCAATGCTTTTTGGATGACAGCAGACCCCACCCTGGGCTGCTCCCTGAACACCGGATGCGTTCCGACTATACCAAACGGTTAGTCTCCTGCAACGAAATTTCACGTGAAAGTCTTATAAAAGGAAAGTACGTTCCAATCCTTATATACAGACCCACAGAATACTCACTGTTCTTCTTAATTCATGTTCAACCAACGAAAAAATGTTGACATAACAAACAGCACTGTGTACACTGGAATACGTTCTGAAGTTAAATTAGGTACTAGACTTGCGCAATAGCCAATTGCCTGACAAAAATTCCCTAGACGACAATGCTTCGAAGGAAGTCACCGAAATATCAGAGAAAAGTATTTTACACAAGGATACTTTCTGAATTGTATATTATTGCATGACACATAAAAGTTATTATTCCCCACAAATATATTATTTATTATTAACTTTATGTCGTAGAAGCGACAAAGTAATTTTCTTTTCTTCAACGGTGAAATGGCACCACTGTTACAATTTGAAACTCAAAGCGTCAGGCTACGTGACGCACTACAGTAAAATAAAAGCGTTGTGTAATGAAGCGTCGATCCGAGAAAAATTCGCAAAAGCCTCGAAAAAGAATGACCTGGCATGAAAGTCGGGGGCAACGGAGGCGGACAGGGAGATATGTGAGTTATTTCAGTTATCTGTTACAGGAAGAAAAAGGAAGAGAGAATAAAAAAGGTTACCAGTGGATATATGATAATGGGTATAATCCCCCGATATCTTATCCTTTATGGGTGTTATTCGTTTATAAGCGCTTTTGGATCGAGTTCAATTCGTCTCATCCCAAAATCCGTCTAGCCACGAACCACCAGAATCACTAGACCACCCCTCGATACGCAGCCATTGGCTCGGTTTTACTACTTTCCCATTTTTCATTAGCACAATCAACCCGGCCGTATACAGAGAAACAATGGCTTCTTACGGAGCAGCGCCGGTCTGCCGTGCTGTAGAAATCTATAGATCATTGACTATAGGTAGAGAAGTAGGAGAACTTGCCAGTGCCATATATATAATGTCAACGGAGAATTGAATTTTCCTCGCTAATAGGGGATGCAGATTAGTTTTCCTTGCCTTGAATTTCTAATTGTTTCTGGGAGAGAAGGTCCAGTTTGTGGACCGTATTGATGCGATCTAACTACGGCCAATTGAGGAGGACAATATTTAATCTTCATCCAGTCAGCCAATAGTGGTGGTAAAGCAAGACATTGCCATAGGGGGTGAGTGTGTTAGGAAATCTACGAGACACAGTGAATCCTCCATAGTCTATGGCCAGGGTGGAACAGGTCCGGTAGCGGCAATGCAGAAACGAGCGAGAAACCAGGCGGCTTTAATTATCCCGCGGCCTCCTAACGTGCAATTAATTCCGAATGCGGTTTAGTTTAGCGAACGAAGAGCAAACAATGTATTACCCTTCTGAGCGCCTAAACGTAGGTGGTTACCTAGCCAATGTAGGTAGAGGGTAAAGGGTAGGAAGGTAGGAAGGTAGGAAGGTAGGAAGGTAGGTAGGTAGGTAGAGGAGGCCACTTTGCGCAAATAGCATGGATCTGCAGATAGTGCATACCCACCCATCCAGCTCCCATCGCCCAGTGAACCCTCTGCACCCTTTAGATCCTCGACCAACCCTCCCTCCCACGTGGCCAGGAGGGCGAGGTTAATGCTCCGTGAATTTGTGATTGCCCTCTGTGCAAATCTAGCAGGCTTACCAAGGGGGCCCGAAAGTCCCCCTGTCGCTAGTCTTTTATTTCGGGAATTTTTCGACGTCACCATTTTTTCATTTCACTTCTCTGATTGTTTAAACCTTCCCTAAGGAATTTCTTGAGATTAAGATATCTTTGAAATGTCTAGGTACACTGCAGGTACGGGTGCACTTGAGTACGATGACTCGGAACGGTCCAAAATGGCAGTCAGCTCGTTCCTCCCAGTTGAATGGATGCTAGGACTACGGATGAAGGTAAAGGGTGAAAAAGGTTAAAGGGAAAAAGGCGCTTCTGATAGGTGAAGAGTGAAGAGTGAAGAGTGAAGAGTGAAGAGTGAAGAGTGGAGAGTGGAGAGTAGCTCGCGCGAAGCGAATGACTGCGATTCGTCCAATTATCGGTTGGCACCAAAAGTGCTGGGTCTGGCTCGCCTGCCAAATGGGAAATAGCCAGGGTGAACTGCGGAGGTAAGCTATAGCGGTATGGACTATGGACTTACGGACTATGGTAGAAACTCCTATGTGTAGATGTAAAATGGCAATCGGCGAGAGAGATAATTTGCCCAGCGAGCGTGGCAGCCGATTTTCTTCGTTGGATGAGGCTGAGGGATGAAAAATTTTGGCCATCCTGTATAAAATTGTGGAGAACAATTTGCACTCGCGTATCTTTATCTCTGGGCAGTGTCGAGCCACCCTCGTCGTTCCTTCGACTCGGCGGACGCGCCGCGGCGCCCCGAGACTGGTAAATGACGTCATTAACGAGGCTAAAGTGCTGACGCGTCGAGACTAACTCACCCCGGCCCAAGTCACCCCAAGTCACCCCAAGTCACCCCAATTCACCCCTTGGAAGATCGATGCGTCGATTTCCGATGCCTCTGTACCTTCGTAAAGGGAGATGGAAACTTTACGTTACTCCGCGCGTACTACTTGCAGGTCCTTACTTATTTTTATGGAAGCACATTGTCAGCTTTAGAATTCATGAGAATCGCCCTAAAGCTTTTAAAACGTAGTAACGCATTCGGTTGCTCTGATTAGTTGAATTACCATAGTGAGGAGTTAATTAAATTACTTGCTGCTTTATCTAATGGTAATACTTTGAAATGGAGTAGTTTTAGGATAGACACATACACACACACGCGCGCACACACACACACACACATACCAAGTCCATATATCCATACATGTGCGAGATATAGTAACAACCCTATAAAACTGTAATCGACATCCCCTATTCTGTCAGCTCGTCTAGTTTCGGCTCTGCCGTAAATCCGGATGGTCGGGACATCCGGTTTTATCGTGGACACTCAAACCGGAAGATTGTCCTGGAAAAATGGAGGTATCGACCTTCCGGTACTTTGGAGTTTTTAAGCATATACCATTCTATTACACAGACACGTAAGTATACTCCAGTAGTAGCACTTCCTGTAGAGTGTTTTAACGAGATGTTGCCTCCCTCCTATAATAGGTTGACTGGGTGACTGGCTGGCTGGCTGGCTGACTGGCTGACTGGCTGACTGACTACCTACGTCAGTCTCCGCATACATTCTACATACATGACCGGAGCTCGTATATGATTTCGCGTCCAGTGAAATTCTCGGAACCGCTGTATAGACTGGGTAATTGTCGAGGCTGGTATGCAGATACATGCCACGTGTATTCCAGGCTGTAGCACTAATATACTTGCACGTGTTGGCGATCGTGTCCCCAGGATTTGATTGTCCATGTTGCCAAGAGAATTATTGAGTCCACTGGATTCTGCCGACGTGAAATTCTCATGGCGTGTATAGGCACGCCTGAAGGATTAGCTATATATATACAGTGCGAAGTAGTGGAGAGAATGAAAAAAAAAGCATCAACCCACGTATGTACTACGATGTACATATTATGCTAGAATATTATTTATATGAAAGAGACACGCGGTATATATACATAAATGTATTATCTTTAGCGAAGGGAACGGCTGATTTAGGTACCGTCCTACTGTTAATCATAGAGACGCCGGCACTGACATCTTTAGAGGCTGTTGGCTACGTCGGGAGTCGTCGGCTTTACGAATTGCGTCGGCGATTACGAGACTCGAGCAGGAGGTGGGTGCCCGATAAAAATACTTTTAAGGAAATGAAATTGATATAAAAGACGGATTGCAATGGGGGCCCATAAAACATTGTGGCTCGAGGGTAGCCATAGGTGGTTACCTAGCGGTACATATATCCTGAGCGTAAGAACTCAAGAACTCAGGATATAGAGAGTGGAAGTTACCGCGAATGGGTGTTGCTTCGTCTTCCAATGCTAACTGCTAACTGCTAACTGCTAACTGGTAACTGGTAACTGGTAACTGGTAACTGGTTAGTGGTTAGTAGTTAGTGGCAAGAAAAGAGAAGTCCGGGATCTTGGAAGCGGAGAGTCAGGATTGAAAGTTCCCTCGGCTGTCGTTACGCTACTTGCCGTGCGCGCTATCGTATACGTATGCGTCGGCCATATATTTATGAGGTTGGCTATGCCGCTGGACTTTAAATTCCCTGCCTAAGGAAAACCCTCGCGCATTAGCTTCCTCGTGGCTCCGCATGAAATCTTTAGAGGTTCGCTGCCAGGCTAAGGAGAACCGAGTGCTACTTGCATTTTCCTGAGGACACACCAGCTGGGACTTTACTCAGGTAAGGTTACCTGCCTGACGTTCCTCTCGGCGAACGATTCAATTTATCTCACTGTTACTCCTGGACGCAATAGCGACAGAGAGATCCGGTAAGAAAGAGAGCGACTGACACAGAGATAGTCGAAGGGAACGAATGATGCATTAGGAGTAACCGGGACCAATAAAAATCAAGCGCTTTCTTTGCGCCGCGTGATTTGTGGCCGATAAATCAAAAGATCGCGTTCCTGGTGGGTCGCGCGGAGTCGGAGGGGAAGACGGAGGTGGAAGTGGCTGCTAGAAGAAGAGGCACAAAGGAGACAAAAAGAAGATATGCACCGAGCGCATAAGAGCGAGACGGCGCGAGAGGGAAGCTGAGGGGGGAAGTGCGGAGGTGCAATTGGTGCTTCAAACTGTTCGAGCGCTTCTGCAACTTCCTCGGACGTCCCGACGCAGGAGGCCGCGCGCGATGAATCATTTGATTACCGGAAAACTTACGATTTCTACTCTCAGCGGAAGGCAATTTACAAGATTGGTGGCTGGGCGCTATAATGCGAAACGCGATAGCGCCGTCGGGCCGAAGCTACGACGCTACGATGGGCTCCGTGGGACGGGGGGACGGGGGGCTTCGGCCGAGTGCTTCGGTGGCTTAGTGTTTGTGTTTTTAATTTTCCCGGCCCGTTTTGCATGCAGATATCTAGCGTAATTTATCCGGGGCTACACGCTCTACGTGTGGCGGCTAGCCAGCCTGAACCGTGCCTGAACCGTGCCTGAACCGTGCCTGCCTCTGCCTGTCGGCGTGCCACTGGGAACGAACGAGGAATACCTATAGTGGAGGAAGAAGTACAAGTCGGGGGGGGGAGCGAGCTGGCCGAGGAGCCGTTGCCGCTTTTCCTTTGCGACTCCTTCGAATCCCCTGGGGTGCTTCCAGGAATCGTTTAGAAATCTAATGAAATTCCGAAAAAATTCAGGACAGGTAATGCTTGTTATCGGTAAAGTTTCATATATGTAAATTTTTCTTTTGACGCCAGATATAATATCTGTTCACATTGTTGGTATTGCTCAGGGAGCAAAAACTTGGAACTTTTGTCTAATATCTGGGACGCTTCCAGTCAGCAGTGGGCATCTAAGCGCCAGCAAACGGAACAAATTGTTTTTGCTTAAATTGGCAAAGACTTGGCTGTCCGGACGAATACACGGTTCGCGAAACTACCAGGCAAGAACTTAATTATCTGTGAAACAATACCCTAGGAATTATGATTATTACCCGGAGGGCTACGAGAGTCTCGCGAGGAAGCTTCGGTACCTCCCTATAGAACAGTCCCCCTCTTCTTCTCAGGCCATCACTGTGATAAAAGTCGTACGCGTAAATAGGGGATTCAGTTTCATCTTCAAGGTCCTGAAGAAGCGACGTTCCTACGGAATTGCAACCGGGCACCAAGCGAACTTTCGTGTAACGAGATCCTGAGATACGTTTATCCCACGTTGCGACAGCTACCGTATTAAAGGAACCGTCCGTACCCTCATACCCCTCTGCTGCCATCCATAAGTTCAAAGGCTAAAGAACTCTCGAGTCTCTCTTAGTCGACATGGGTACCTAAGATATCTATAGTGGTCCATGTTATCCTTATTGCAAGATCCTCCTCCTACGTAACGTCAGAATCTTCTCGTTAAGAGAACAAGGGATGGAGGGAAAGAAAAAAAAATTGAAAAATAAAATAATTCCAAAGGCAGTGTATCTTTCGTAGCTGAAAGGTCACATAGATCTGTGCTTTATGTTATCTGGAAATAATGTTTCCTGAATAAGTCATTAAGAATTCTTCACGTGGATGAAAATTAAACGATCCCTGCCTCTGTGGAGGAATAAAATGTTAGGAGCCTCCGCGCCAATGGTGAAACCGGGATCTTCCGATCCAACCAAGACCAGCGGTGCTGGCGGTGCTGGCGGCTTGTTTACTACCCTGGTGGTAGCATCGGAGTAAGACCATGAAATCGGATTCGGCGGTGTACGATGCAAATGAAATTGTGAAATTGGTTCGAGAGATTTATCCATTTAGACTGACGCGGTCGAGTGTAAAGAGCAAGAAGAACGCGAGTGTACTCTCCTAGTGCTTCTCATAGGGCTGGTGGTGGTGGTGGTGGTGGTGGTGGGTATTCTCCTTCGTACCAGTAGAGATAGTAACGACCCCACTGGCTGGTAACAGTAGTGGTGGTTACTTCTGACGCTCCGCTAGGAAATATGATAATGCGCTGGCGACGGCAAGATGAATGGTTTCCACGATTCCACTTACTATTGCGGTTAACTCGCGGATTGGTTATATAACTGAAAGGACTCTGTTCCTCGGGACACGTAAGGATAGTGAAAAAAAGAGGGATTTTTGTTTTGAACTTTAAGTTTAAACACATCTTATGGTATGTTGTATAGTTGGGTAAATTAGTTTTGTTTTTGCCACTTCGTAGCTACTCTTCTTTGGCTCCTCATCCGGGTGCGATAATTCTCTATGCTGGGGGCGGAAGCTATCAAGGACTAGTGAGTTCGGCAGGATCTTCTTTCGTAGAAAGACGATGGAAACTTTGGAGGATCCTGGAACGACGCTACCAAGTTCGCTGGTACGGAAAGCGAATTGCTGACCCGACGGCGTCGTCGCGGGATTTCAATTAGTCTCTCTATTCCTTCCTGATCGCCTGGCGACCAAGTTAACCTTCTTTGCTGACTCCCCGGCTCCTTTAACCTACCCTTAGCTTAAGGATCGAAGATATTTCTGCCTATATCTAACCCTTACTTAGGTTATAATCCTCCGACCTGATTGCTTATGCCTATAACGTTTCTTATCCGAAATGTTCTGGTCTAATAATTATTTTAGCGTTAACGACTCATTTCGGTTACCAGGGTAGACCTTACTAAATTCCATCAGGGAGCCTGTCCTTTTTTTCTAGGATTTGTACTAGTGGGTTGATCAATTTTCATCTCTTTTATGAAAACACTGGTTCCTTTGAGATTTATTAATTTTTTTTTAATGCTCATCTGCTTTGGTACCCCGAATCTGGAGCATTCCAGCTGTCCGTCTGTTTCGCGACGTGCAACCTACATATAAGAAATTACTGAAGGATTAAGGTTAATGGGTGCTCTCGACTAGAAGAGCTACCACCCTCGCTGCGTCGAGGAGGAATATGTTTCTGAAGAACCCTGCCGATTCTTAATATAGTCTAATCTAGAAGCGATTCTGTTACCGATCCGAACTTGGATTTATATACGTTCGCAAATGAAAGACAGATAACATCTGAAAATTCTTTTTAGAAATATTCCTTTGCAACGTTCGTATTATATTCTCTAGTTGAAATATAATTGCTACTCATTTCTCACATTGTTATCTCGGTACTTGAAACGTGAACGAAGCTTTAGACTGCACAAAGGGGACAGGACGTTAGCAGCAAGGCGTCGCGACGTCCGGCGCTTGTCATTATCTCCCTATGATAAAATCGATAAGCGACGCCTACGTGTCGGCTGGCGTCGGTTAACCGTGAAATCCACCAGAAACTTCGCACGTGCACGTATGACCCAAATATAGCGATAAGAATCGCACGTGAATTAATTCGTATGTTTCCTTTTAAATAATTTGAATGTAAGCGTGTCCCTGTTCCAGTAGGAGTTTCAAGATGACGGAGCGCAGAATTTATATTTTTGTTTTTCCAGAAGAAAAATTCCTAAGACGCTATCAACGTCAACGTCACTCAAAACTGTTAAAAGGATCCGCGTGAAAATGCTGAAGGGCCGACAAACAGTTCGGCTGTATGCAGGCAGCCGAGAGGCAGCCACGTTATTATATTCATTAGAGCTCATCCGAGCAGATAAAAGTTGCCGGATATAAAGGGGGCGCCTGTTATTAATGATCCCGGGTAATCTACACTCTTCTGCGCCTTCTTTCGATCCCTCCTTCAACCCCATAGCATCCCCAGTACACATTGAACCCGCCATTTTACCATCCACCAGCACAATCTTCGCCCTAAATTCGTCTGAGTTTTCTGAACTAAGGATGAGCCGATCCATCCTTCCATTATGCTTAACTTCCTAGCAAGAAACTTGTGCCTCAAGCATACAGACAATTTCAATCGCCCTTCGCTCAGGGGATGCTGATGCTCTGTAACTTTAAAAAAGATTTGCTAAAGTTACATGGAACTTTTAGATTCCTTGCGAGAGTTTTAATTATCCTTCGGAGATCTTTGATTTTATTTACATAGTTAACTGCTGTCTATTTTCTATGTATCTGTTTCTTTACTGCACCTTGGGGTTGAAGATTCTCTTTTTTTTTTTTTTTTTTTTTTTTTTTTTACGTAGGTACCCACTAACCCTCAAGGAAGAACGTGCAATTTCTCGAGGTCTCAGCTCGTTCGCGAGGCGCATAGTATATTGCACGGAGCCATTGTAACGACGAATGGACGTCGTAAAGAGTTTAACAACGCAGCACCGAGGACAGAAAGGAAAGTTGCTCCTAAGACCCTTACGGAATCGTTAACTGCGCGTATTTTAGAGCGGGTATAAAGACGAGGAAGGCTCGTGGGATTGGATAAGGGTAGGTGCGCTCCTTGCTCGATCAGTTCAGAATATCAGAGAAGAGAAGTTGACTGGTAAAAAAATACAGAGAAAGTAGAGGCAAAGCAAGAGCCGGCTAGATCTATTGATATTAAAATAATTTTTAAAAAATTCTTATTTCATGCTTTCTTTCTTTCCAGTGCTTCGCAAGAGGATGGAAAATGTCGCGAGGCGCTGGAGACTTGCTGGAAAATGAATATTTATCCAAATGGATGGACGGGAGGGTTGGTACCTGCACCGTGGCAGTAAAGCTGTCCTCGGTAGATAACTCTGCCGAGGCACCCTGCAGCATCCGCGAGCACAGACACATTCGTATTACTTAACCCAGCGATAAACTCACCCCCTGGAGTCCTGCAACGCCCAAACTCCACCGATGGGCCTGCATTTTCCCTAGAATTAAACCTGATTTGTCGCATTTCGACCACCAAATCCCTGAGAACTTCTATCTCGTCCGCGAGGACCTTCGAACAGGATTAATACTCTCTCCCTCTTTTTTTCTTAATTCGATTTTATATATTTGATTCTTTCGATCGTTTTGCAATAACTCCACGCGACTTGCATCATCCGCGCACTGTCTGATTCTAATGTGCTCGGATATCAGGCGAAAGCCAATGATACTTTTGACCAACCAGCAGAAAGGATTCGAATAGAAACTGTCAGTTCGTAATGTCATAGCGCGTGGCCAGACGCGCGAATTTCCATCGTAACTGAATTTCCGTCGCGTCGTAACGAGTTTCGTCGATTCGCGTTACCGTTACCATATTACCATCTTGTTACGCATTCCTATCCGTGTTACTCGCGTTCGTCACGTGGGGAAATACTGACAAAGAATCCATAATATTCCGATTTTCGTCACTATGGAAAAAGCTTGTAACCATCACACAAATTCATATGGTTTTTGAACCACACACTGCGCATCGTATAAATATACTGTGTACGTCATTTATATTTTAATTGGACGCGTAATCCGTCATTACTGTTTTCACCCATCCGAGCATAATTTTTATAAAAGGATGTAAAATATTGTCCTACTCGACGGTTACTATTTTCTCGTTCCGAGTTCCACGCGTCTAAGGGCTGGGGATTGGTGAACGCGGGATGGTTTCGATGGTACACAGCGATTCGAGCCTGGATTTTATCAATTTATCGAGAAAAATCGGATTTGCATGGCGCGACGTTTCTACTAACGAATGCTCCATTGTAAATAACTACTCGTAGATAGAGCGTAGATGGAAAAGGTTCCTAGCGTCCATTTTTAATTTACTTTTTTTTTCTATTGTCTTTCCCCAGATAATTTGAAGCCAATAAACGAGGAAGGACGAACAGCATCCGCACGTCGACCGCAATGGCTACGTTACACGGGAGGAGAGATCCGCGATGCAGCCGCTATTGGAGGTAACGCAAAACCAACTCCTTAAAATCTGCGAACCTAAGGGGTCAGTAATGCGAACGCATTGCGACTCGGCCGTTGATGTACGCGATGAGAATTCCCCGATGCGTCGGTTCATTAGAGGAACGTGTGCGCGACGCTAATGCGACATCAATTATGCGCCAATAACATAACAATACATAACACGTCGCATTGCTTGCATAACAATGCCCTTGCACATCCTTCCATTGTGCATCGGGGTTACAGCTGATTGCTGCGCGTAATACGCCGTGTAATTTTGTCGCTGTAAAATTATTAACCCTCCTCTAATCGTCGTCGCTTCCTCAGTCGACACACAGATGGCGTAGAGGATCAGGTATACGTAGTTGCATAGAATGTAAATTAATAGAGCGAAATTGCATAATATTACAAACGCATCAATTTTGATAACGTCGACGTCGCAACGAGCTCAGAACTGTTGATCGACGGGTTGATCGAGGGCTTGATCCAGTGACCCGATGTTTCTCAGTGGTTCTGTACAGATATATATATATATATAGAAAAATAATTTTTAACGCGTATCAACGTTACCCGCAGAATCCGATAAGTGTTTACGAATGGCGCTCAATGGGAAAATTGTTTTTCCATGTTTGCTATCGGCTGATTCGGCGGTTCGCTTATTAAATTAAATCGTTAACCCAATAGCGATAATAAAGTGGGAGTTCCTGAACGGTATGAAATTCCGTGAGCTCTTTCAGTTATTAATGTGATCGTCGTGCGAGGATTCTAATCTAGTGAATTTTTTCTAAATGCGATACAAGTCAAATTTACGCGTGGAATACAAATAGTGCGATTGCTTATCAGACTTTTTTTTCCAACCATGCGAACCATCAGCTACCCGATCACCTACGGTATGTTTGTCGTCGTTCGATTCTTCGGGCGGCCGCGATCCGCGTTTGATTATGCATGGACTGTCAAATGGGCGAAACCGCGAGCTGCTAAAAGGACCACCCCCCCTCCCCCCCCCCCCCCTGGACTCCACGTCGAGTTTGCGTTACGTTTGCGTTTGCGGTTCGCGTTCGGAACTGCGGTTGTGATTCGATGCCCATTCAGTCGCCCAGTTTTGGTTTGCTTTGGAAATGACCCAAGCACTCCGAACGAAGCGCCCTGAACCGGAAAGGCAAACCGCCTCGCGCCACGAGCTCAGCAATTCGTTGCTTGTACCACCCTCTCATCCCATCGCATCCACCCCCCCCCCCTCAACCCCTTGAATTCCTCTCGATTCTCCTCTGGATACTTCACCTCCCTGTACCTTGGTCGGTGCGCCGAGGAGGAATCTAAGAAAGAAAGAAAAAAAAAAGAAAGAAGAAGAAGGAACAAGAAGGACAAGGGGATGAGAAGAAATTGCCAAAAATAATCGAGGCCTTCCATGAAAACTACCCTCTCACTGCATTCGATTAGTGGCACTCGTGGAATTCATCCCTTAACCGTTAGCATTGAATAAAATGCTCTTGAGGAGACGCGAACATATATTAAGGGTGCGGGATAAGGGTGATGCTCGTGATTCTCGTGATGCTCGTGATGGATAACGTTTACTGCCTAGATACAACACTGGCGAACCGGTATACCTTTATAGGGAAGTGAGGCATTGCTGATGCTGGTGGGGATGAACGGTGGGACAAGGGAGGGCTGGGGAGGGCTGGGGAGGGCTGGGGAGGGCTGGGGAGTGTGCACGGAGCGAGGGTTGTTATTGCAGCGTGCGTGGAGTGAGATGCCGAGTGCACTCTGCAATGGTACCAACGAGAACTGCAGCCTGGCCAAAGCTGCTGGTACAGCCGGGTGATGCAGCCTCTCAATAACGAAAATCTATACGCTTTCATTTGTCCATCCGGCAGGACTTTATTTGCGGATCGTTGAAGAGTTCGGTGAGCAACGAACGGGAATCTGTCTGTTTGTCCGTACGTCGTTCCGTCGGCACGTTCATTTTTTCTCTATCAAGTTGGTACACTATATCGGCAAAAGTCTGTATTCTCTGGCGGCAGTCATCCGCCCAGGAATTTGACACGCGCGAGGCGTTCAGGATATTTTTTATTTTTTACCTTAGACGCCACGACAGTTTTGTGCGTGTATATATGGGTGTGTGTGTGTGTGTGTGTGTGTGTGTGTATCTTTTGAGAGGACAGACTCGTATGCGTTTACAAGAGAGGCGTATAGAGGTTCTATTAAAGAGCGTTAGGATCGGTCGAACGGCGTCAGGATATTTGAGTGCTGGAAATACGGAGCTGCTTTAACGGCAATGCGGATCAATTGATCGGTCAACTCGAAGTCACTGATTTATTTCCGGTGTTCTCGAGCGAGATAACGCGCGATCGCGGATGCGCGCGCAACAGTGTAAACGCACAATCATGCGACAATCGAGTCGTTAGTAGATTCGTTAATGAGCGCCAACTGTCGTCGCTTGTATTTTATTTAATAGACAAAAACGGACCTGGCTTTTCGAATTGCATTTCGCAACAAATAACAACGGCAGGAATATTGCACTGGGATGGTCGCGCGCGCGTCACCCTACGGAACCCCCCCTCCCCCCCCCCTTCCCCTTGTTAACGTACGAGTGGATTATTGGCTGGGACGCCCCGGCTACGGTATAATATAAAATACAGGCGCCTGTAATTAATTAAATAGCCAATTGTACCGATGGACAATTTATATCTTATTTAATCCCTTTTTAAATTGTATTTTATTTATAGGAAGAATTCTTCACTGTCAGCACATCGTAGGGTAAAGGTTCTAGCTGTAGCTTCTGCGCACACTGTAGTATCTGGGGATGAACTATGGAGAGTGGTCAGGGCTGGTGAGACTCCTGTCCATGCTTCGGGTCTCACTCTCGAATTTCCTCAATCGAGCAGGATTTATACTCTGCCTTTACTCCCTGGCGCATTTAGATACATTCGATCCCATAACCGTAGCCCGTAATCGCATATGCGCTCACACCAGTTCCCTTTACTGCATTCTATTCTGTTCTATTCGGTTCTATTCGGTCCTATTCGGTGTTTACGGCTGGAAGCATTAACAGAGAGAATCGCATTATTGCACTGCCGTATAGCATCCACATCCCCTCAGCCCTCACTATGCGAACTACGCTACGTACCCTCCTACCCTCCTACCCTCTAGCCAACCCAGTCATCCACCCCCCACCTCGCCCTCTCAGCCCCTACGACTCCATAGGATTCTGTAAACCGCGCGTAACCTACCCCGTTCTAGCCAGAACCAATAAGGTCATTTTTCTCATGCATAATCCCAGCCCACGACCGAGCTGCAACCCGATTTCCCGATTTGCACGGCGGCCCCCGAGTTAATGCAGAGTTAATAGCCACCCCTATAATATATCGAAGACTGGAATATTAAGGGATTACCGCTGGAGTGCTTATGATGCTCAGCGATTTTTAATAACTTTATTGACACCGATAGATTCTCATTGTAATAATTTATTTATTTTTTATTTATTTTTTTTTCTTATTTTTTTCTTTTCTCTCTTTATTATCGGAGCAACGATGGGGTCTCTCGAGGGCGTGCCGTCCATAACGGATGCAGGGACTTTCCTGAGGGTCCAATATTTCCGAAAGCTCACGTATGTATGCATAACCACGGAGATAGGAATACAGGAAGATGCTGGGAAGGACGTAGGGCTAGAGATACAGTAAGAGCGTAGGATAGCTACCGGGAGGTGTCTTCGTGTGCTTGCGGCTTGGTAATGTTGTTTTAAGCGCAGCACTTACCACGGCGACAAATAATCATTAAGCGGAGTTCAGCGGCTCGGTAGGGCCGGGGCGTTCGTGGCTTCTCCGGCTCCTCCGGCTCCTCCGGCTTCTACGGATGCTCGACTTTAGCCCCTTTCAGCCCCTCGTTGCTTTTGAACCCGAATCCCACGGTGGAATCGGGCTGCCGGATCTGCAGGTGCCTCAGCCTCAGTCACGTGTCTAAGCCAGATTATCCCCTGAGAGATCGCTCGAATATTTTACCAATTTTTGCAAGGCGAGATCGAGTCCTTCGCGACTGGTTCGCCATCTAGCGTTGAATTCGCGAAAATGAATCCTTCCTGAAAAGTCCCAGGAGATCGTTCTCGAGTCTTTCCAAAGGCTGAAAGGCTCTAGGAATTGAAAGGGAGGGAACGACTTCGGTCGGAGGACGCTTGATGAACGATCTGCTCTTTGTTTTATAAACTCGGATGAATCTGCATCTGGGGGCTAGGAGGAGGGGGGACGGATGGATGCTGTGGGCCGACGGCTGGGTCAAGGGTCGGTGGTTTATCTTGCTGGAGTCGGGAAGTGATACGGTGGAGTTGATGCGGCGTACGAGGGGGCGTTGGATGTGTTGTGAGTGCGGATTCCCGGCAGATTACGTCACTCAGGTTAAACTCGACCGTAGAGATTGGTTGCTTGGTTGGTTTTATGACGTTCAATGTCGCGTTGGAGAATTGACGATAATGGAAACGGTTTATAGGTCGAGGGATGATTTTTAGTGGAGTAATACGAGGTGGCTTTGGAAAGGGACATTTTTTTGTCTCAATTTTAAAACGTGCCACTCTCGTTGATTAGCACGCGACCGATAACCATTTCGATGAAACGGTTATGCGTTCGATGCTTCGTGAAAATCGGTAGGCGTGAAAAATCTCGACAATTAAAAATATATTAAAATGGCGCGAGAGGCTGGAGGGTGGCTGTACCGTCTGCACTTATAATTTCAGCTGGTACGAAGAGTACGAAGCTGATATCGAAAGAGTACGAATGTAGTAGTGGGAGGTAGACCGCGATGAGAGGCACCATTAATAAATGCACCACCTTCAATTAAAATCGATTCCTAATATCTGCTCGATTTATCATTCGGATATTACATTTTTACTAATTTACATTCATTTTTTTTTCATCCGAACGAAATGCCTTTTCGCGACTTAGCTTTTCTCTATTATGAAAATTAACAAAATCGTCTCCTACAGCTGCGTCACTATCTTTATCGTCCATATCGAATCGCTACGTTTTATCTAATTTTCGCACACAATACCTACGACTTTAGAGACTTCTATTCCGATACAGCTAATATACGTATACTCGTTAACTGTATCAACGCATTCTATTTGCAAAATCTAGTAATATCGTCTATCTCGTATATACGCTTTTTTTTCTGTTCTCAGAGTGCGAAAGCGATGCGAATATATTCCTGACTAGATTTCTAATTTCGCTAGTGGTTTCGTACGAACGTGGTTCTGGAAGGGTAAAATAGGGCTACGGTACGGTTTGGAGCGGAGGAAAGGATTTCAAAATGAAATTGAGAGTCTAGATATTAGAGGATATAGAGAAAGGGGGATGGTTCCTGGAGTAAGGGTGGTTACGCGGATCTGGTCCAGGACCGGTCTGGTTTCAGTTTGGTCTCTCACCGGCGCTCTCATTTGCATCAATTACTTGTGCGGCCAATGCTCGAACTTTCTTCTTGGTTGGTGGGTGAATTAGCCACGAGGGAGGGCATCGAACGCGAGATAAAAGGAAGAAAGCAGCGGGACCTATTAAAATAAAAGGGAAAAACAAGTTGGTAGATAGTTGCGTTACGAGCGACGAGGGACGCATAACGATTCATTCCTCCCCCGCCTCCCCCGCCTCCCTCCCGAGCCGACAGAGCAACGTAGGCTTGCGTTTGGATTCGCCAGAGCTTATCTTTCAAATTCCAACCACGTTTGCCAATGCATTTAATTTAAGGGTAGAATTTACCCTCCTGAAATCTCGACCGGCTCGGTATTTTCAAATGATCGGGGATCAATGAATGGGGAGGAATTGGAAAAGGTTATTTTAAATGTGCTTCTACGTTTTTCAATGTATATTACGTATGTGTGTGTGTCTGTATATATATATATTTTTATCTAACATAATTACATTTAGTGTAACATAATTTTTATTTTCCTCAGAGAAGCCCAATTCCTCCAAGAGGAGACCTCTGACGGAACCTGTAAGAAAAGACGATAGCTTAGCGGATCCTTTCGATCTTTGGGGTCGCGTAAAATCAGCAAACGCAACTGGATGCACCAACGGGAGCGGACGGAAACGGAAATGCGCGGCCGCTCGGGCTGCCAGGTTGAGGTAGAGAGGGTCATAGGGTCAGAGGGAGAGCATTGCCATATCTGTACTAACCAACCCGAGAGCGTAGTTTCTGTGCAGGGTGGCGACTCGAAGGGAGCCGGAAAGCGAGAACGTTACCTGTATCGGTAACCGTCAATCGAAAAATCACGTCACAATACACATATATATATATAATGCGTATATGGGTAAAGAGCGTAGCCTCGCGTGCGCAGAGTAACAATTAAAGGGGCCCCACGAGACGCGTCAACTAGTTCGAAGCTCCTTCGCTAGGGGCGACCGGCAGCTGCCAGATGGCTGCTCATGGGCACAGAGCACAAGGGTAGAAGAAAGAAAGGCTCGCGCCAATTCCGGGCCGGCCTGGCGTCGCGCTCGTAGCTGCGGATGTTGCTGGAGATTCCTAGGGTCGCGCGAATGCGGTCATCCGAATGCCGAGCGCGTAAACCACGGCGAATGTCCCCCACGAGTCAGAGCTGCCCACAGGGAGGCTCGCAGGATGCGAGAACCCGCGGAAAATCTACCCCCGTCTCCCGTTCTGTCGCAGCTATCCCACCAAATCGCGTTTCGGCTATTTTAATTAATCGGTGCTCGTGCGAGCGGCGTATCCTTTGTTTTTTAATTTTACCCTCCATTCGCAATCCACTTTTTCTTTCTGATTTATGGATTCTGATAACTGTTTCTTTTATAACGGGGCGAGGAATTTTTGCAAGTTTTCTAATCGCCTTCTTACTCTTTCGTTGACGTCAAATAATACTTTTGGACGTTCGTGACGTGCCTGATTGAAAGAGTAGGAAGAGCAGGAAGAGCATCTTTAAATAAATAGGGTGTCCGATAGGTGTCTGTAGAGAAAATAAACCGAAGGGACAGTCAGGTGGTAGGTGAGGTTTAATCAAACAGGGGGTGTATACCGGGTGGTGGGTCGTACCAGATACATATGTATGTACATACATAAGGTATCGAAGCGCAGACCATCCGCATGCTATTTCGTTAGGGGATGCAATTGAAAGATAGGAGATCATAAAGCACGCGCGGGAGAACAGTTTGCGGAGTGTAAAAATCCACGTGGGATCCCATAAACGTCCTCCGTTACGGAGATACGTTGTCTCGCATGCGGTAACTGGAGAGGCCATCGAACGAACAGCGAATCTTCAATCATATAATTCACAGCTTATTTTATTTCTCAGGACCTTCGACCCCTCGGCCACCCTCGGCCACCCTCGGCCACCCTCGGCCACCCTCGACAGAGTTCAACGCCGGATATCTACCTTTGGCAAACCCTTGGCACCGCTACCCTTGCTGCCATTTAATTGCGGTCTCCCGGTTTATGGACCAGAAGAGGCAGGCTGGCGCTCCTGACATTCTTACGAGCTTACTTGATAAATAACGTATTAAAAAAGGGCGAACCCTCTTAATATCGGTTACGCACCGTCATTTTTCAGGTAACTTTGAACGACTGACTCGTAATTCTGTCATATACGTAATACGTGGTCGTACTTTTACGTCTTGTCGAATTGACGTGACATTTCATTTTGACCTAGCACTTTTTACATACTTTTAAATCACCCGGTACACTGGTTACGTTATATGTCTTATATCGTTTCAGTGCCTTCTGGAAACGATCCTGCAAGTCGTAAACAACCCTGGAGCCGTCTAGGGTGCAGATATATGACGTAATATTTTTGTGCGTGACAGATCCCCCGGTTACGTCGGGCATCGATCGGCTACGCATCACAACCTACGCAACGTTTCCCCACGTCCCTTGAGATTCCAGACCCTTTTCCTTCCGTCTCTGCCTCCATAAGAAGGAAGGAAGGAAGGAAGGAAGAAAGGAAGGATCTGGCTACGCATCGTGTAGCGTTGGAGGAGAAGGAGGATCTTCAAAAAGCTAATATAACAGTAGCCACGTACAAATTGAGAGTGAGGTTTTTTAAATTTCCCGCTTAAATTTTAATAGTTTTCTCGCATTTCCATCTATTTCTCATAGAACATTATTATCGAGTAATCATTTTATCCTGTCACAATTTAAACACAGGTACGTTATACCACAGCACAATAGCAGCGCGCGGAGTGCTATCATATTTCGCCAAGACTAAAATGGCGGCTCTGTGTGCGAGAAAGCGACTGAGAAAGAAAAGCATTCTGGAAAATGGCTGGAAAAATTTCAGCCGGGTTGCTGGACTCGATGGCGACCGATGGAGCGAGGGCTCGACTTGCTGCTTGGCTGGTTATGGCTCGCTGGCCGCAAGAGAGTAAACAGGAGACGGCTGCCGTCGCGACGCTATACGCCGGTAACAAGATATTGACACTGGCCGATAATGGTTCTCGGTTCTTGGCTGACGGCCGATGCCCGAAAAGGCGAAATGGCAACTTGAGAAAATGAAGATGAAATCGACAAGTGAAATCTCGACTTTTACTCTTGCTATGTCGGATAGTATTTTTTTTTCTTATACATTTATTTCATCCACGACCTTTTATTTTGGTCTCTCCATCTGATTTACACTTTTATTTTTCTCTCATCCCCGCCGACGTATCGCTTATCGATAGCTCCCTCCCCCCGCGCGCCCCCTCGCCGCCGCTATCCTCAAAATGGAAAATTCGCGATGCACCGCCGACTAATATTCGTCTTTGTCTCCGCAATGGCTGACGCGTGATTTATATTCGCGGATATTGGCTCCAAGATGGCGAACTCCGTGATGGATCGGCACGTGTACGTATAACGTACAACCCGTATTTGAAACTCACCCTCTATACCTTTGCTCCCCAACGGGAGCCCCTCCCTCCATCCCACATGCCCCCTTTTTCCCTAACCTTTCTAGAATCCTCGAAGCACTTTGTCCATTCTTCTCGAGACTACAGAGAATTGGATTATCGAGTCGTCTCCAGCGTCCATTACGCCTGTCCCACCCGTTGGACAGTTAACTTTCAACTTTTCTTTTTTTCTCTTATTACGTTTCTCGCTACTTTTTACTTTTCTATAGGTCCTGGATCCTCCGTGTCTTTTGGACTTTTATCTTTAGGTTCGTTTCGCCTTGAGGATTAATTTCGCGCGACTCCCTCGCACGTCCGCGACTTGACGTGGCTGCGTTGTGGACGCGATGAGGATCCTTTTGCAAAGAAACGCAGCGTCGCGTGTTAGGGGCGCGCGGAGCACGTAGCTCCTGTTAAATAATGTTGTTACATGCCCGCTACGTAATAATGCATGCAGCATTAGTGACGGGGTAAATGGTGTTGCCGGGCGAAATATGCTAAAGACGAACCTTTCGTGAGAGACTCGCATTTGGGAAGACGAAACGGCTTCATTTCCTGAAATTCATTTTCACCCTCCCTCTATACTCCTCAACTGGCGTTACTTGGCCTACTGCTATTGCTCGGCTTATGCACTCACGGCACTACTCACTCTGACTATTATGCTGCGACGGTGTTTATAGTATCATTTACATAAAGATCTTAATGCATCGAGCATGAGGGATGCAGATCATTTACATATCCTTATGACTTCATTGAGGAAAAAAAAAAATTACGAAGAAAATATTGTGATCGCTTCCAGTGAAATCCAACGCGCGCGGAAATCCGCGTATCGGCACAATTCGATTCCGAAAAATCGCGAGTGCAAAGGAAATCGATCAAATTATCAATAAGTGCGGCGGTGCGTCGGATGTGTCGAGTGTGAAAAAACAGGCTGGACCTGCGAACAGTTCCCAAGGAAAACGAAGGACCCAGGACCAGGTCCAACCGATCCAAGACGAGGATTCCTCGGTGAGTGACTTTTTTAATTTTTCTCTTTAACTTGCTATACATTTTTACAAGTGGTCATTTTAAAGTTTTCCCAAAAACCAACCACCCTACGTAATGTTATTAAGTTACTATCGATGCACATAAATATTAGCATTAACGAAGCACACGGCTCCGGATCTCCCAGTGGCACGTCACACCTTCGGCCGTCCACACTTCGTCCATGCATCCTAGGGATCCACGTGTTGTCGGACGGGCGCCAGCCAATTCTCTCTCGACGTCACAGTGCGTAATCGTCACTCATCCTACAGTAGTAACACACTACGTTCCCCACATTCGGTCTATTCGTCACACGCGTGACACAGTAAATTCTTGAATGCAGCTGCTGCGCCTGCAGAAGGACCGTCATTTTTCTCAAACACTCTCGCTCCCGCTTTTAATAACCAGAGAATGTTCTACCAGCGTGGAATACGTCGAGTTTACACTTCCGTAGGGAAAGGAGCGTCGCGACGCTCGAAGACACGCGGAATCGAGGCGGATTACGGGTTTACGCGTATTTTACAGACTTTAACCATGGTAGCGGCTATGCGGGCTATAAACTGTAATGTATTAGCAGGGAAATGCAAATTGAGCGCAAAACCGCGGAGCGAAACAATGCTTTTAGTCGCAGGCTCGTGGAGCGACGCGACGCGGGTTACTTCGTAAATTAACATTAACCGATTATAAATAAACAGTAACTCAAATTAATGCTAATTCCAAGCCCAGGCATTAAACTAATATCGAGCAGGGTAATGCGCCTGCAGCGCGTAACCCTTCCGCAGCGACCATTTTGAATAGGCTGATGCTTCGTAACTAAAATCAAAAAGTATCTCCCTCTCGTTCTATCGCGCAACGGTCGAACGCCTTTCGAACATAAAGCCCCCATCCTCCTACCTGATTTTCGCAATTTTTCCATTTCTTATTCGTTTCTTCTGCTCGCAGTGAAAAGGATATTCTTGTTACGAGCTGACGTCACTTATCAACTGTGCCATGTAATATGTAAATATATCGGTTATCAATATCGGCTTGATTTCAGTTACGTCACTGGAGAACTGTTTTCTCCCTGACAACAGGCTGTTTCGCTTCGTTATACACGAAGAACAGATCCAAGGCGAAAGATACGGTTATCTCCGTTGAAAGGGAGCCGTGACAATGCACTGTGGGTACATCTTCCTATCTTCCTTCTCTCTCGTGCCTGCAGGAAGTGTTTTCATGCTTCTAGCAACGTCTCACTTTATATCCACAATTCGAGGCATCGATACTCGCATACGCGAACACGCTGGAATCGCGTAGCTCCGTTGCGCCACATCCATTTGCCAATATTAAGGAAACTGCTTAAGTGCAACACGTGGCAGCAGACTCCTGCTGGGGCTCGGTACGTTCTCGCGCGTCTCTCGCGATTATCCTGGATTTCCTGCTCGACCATTCTCTCTCTCTCTCTCTCTCTCTCTCTCTCTCTCTCTCTCTCTCTCTCTCTCTCTCTCTCTCTCTCTCTCTCTCTCTTTCCCTTTGACTCGTCAACCTCTCTCCGTGGTACATGCATGCGAAACTTTAATGGCACTATAAGGCCGGAATTAATTATGAGGGGAATTTATCAATGCTACGTTTTAGTAGGAGTTAGGAATTTCTGTTATTAAGCGTCTACACCGTGTATCTGTCAGATTGCCAGGGGAAACTGGGTCAGATATATATATATATATATATTTTTTTTCTTTTTAATTTTATACACGGTAAAAGTTTTATAACACGGGGTCGTTAGTTGGCCTGATAATATTTTTGGATTTCAAGTAAAAGAGAAATTTGTTTTTGCGGTACTTTGGTTTGCATGCGTTCTCGACTCCGACTGTACCTCATAGTCCATAGTATTTAGACCGTGCACTAAACCACCTTCGGGTTTCTAGTCCGGGTTGGACTGCTGGAGCAATGTAATTAATAGGGAGCACAATAGGCTGTCTTGGCATGGTTGAGAGGAGGGCAGCACCAGGTATGGTAGGTATAAGGGATGAGCGCTAAGGGTGGCTTTGGTGAGTCGGATGGTTCTGGGGGTGGCTCTAGCTACTGGAACCAGCCAAGTAGTGCAAGGGGTGGTAATGCGCTCTGACTGATGCTGGCTGTGTGGGGTGACGTCTCCGAGATACTGACTTCTAGGTCACAATAGACTCCTCTTTTGTATTGTACTGCGAACAGGGATGCAACCCTCGGATCATAAAAAGTTCTTTCGCTTTGAGTCTCACTGTAAAATCGCACGACCAAGGTAGTCTTCTTCGTTTTCATCTCTCGAAGAATTTTCATTAGACCGGAGCTCCCGAGGCCTCTACAAGATCAACAGATCTTTGTCTCTCGAAAAGAAACTGTAGCATTTTTCATGGTGACGTAACTTCCAGCTTACCAAATTCTCGGGCAGCATGTCCTGAAGTATTCCCATGGGAGGGATAGCGGTAAAGGATGGCTGGTCCGTTCAGGACCTCAGTAGCATCCTCGAGTAGAACGTTTCGCAGTTGCTGCCGAAGTAAGTCGAAATGAAAGATTTTGGGTGGTGGGTTGAGGGGGTTGGCTGAAGAGGCTGCAAGATGCAAAAGAGAAACTAGTTGTTGCATCTCTGCGTCCCTGGGGATCAGTGCTCGACGAAAGAGGCAGTGGTGGAAGTGTGCAAAAGGAGTCTGCAGGCTGTGGGGCTGGGTTGGTAGGCGATTCTGGAGAGGGTTACTCAGGCTTGGGGTGGGTAAGGGTTGGTCCGGGGGCAGCTCAGCTAAGCATGCACGGGTGAGCACGGATAAATGATTCAGAGTTTTGGAAATATGGAAAGTAGAGTGGCGCTGGAGGCTTGGCGGAGGGGAGGTTGATGGGTGGATGGGTGGATGGGTGAGTCGGTAGGTTAGGTTAGGTAGCTAGGTAGGTAGGTGCTATAGTTAAGTATAGGGTAGAGGTGGCTGCCTATCGGGGTAGGCACACGATTTTCAAGAGTGCTCTCCAGCATACGACCCTTGAATACGTGTATGCGGCTCACAGTGGTGGCTATGCCATCCAGAAAATGCGGCCCAGATATCGCCATTTTCGTGCACGGCATTTGTCTTGGAGTGTGCACAGTGGTGTGCACAGTGGTGTGCACAGTGGTGTGTACAGTTGGGTCCTGGGCGTCCGTGTACGTGTAGCCATCGTGTCGACGTCAGGTGTATAAATATATACAAGGTGTATGAATCCATAGCAGTTCTTGATACGATTCTCATGAAAATTGCCAGAAAGCTTGCGTCGGTTTGGGGTTGGGCATACGTCAGGCATATATCAGGCATATATCAGGCAGATGTGCAAGAGAAGATTCACTCGTTCGTTATTGCACAGGTACACGAAGCGCGATAGGAGTAACGGCGCGTGTTCATCCCGGACATGCCAGCCCGTTATTATTTCGTCTACATATCACGCGGGCCCGTCCGCGGGTTCTCTGCCAACACAAAATAATATTAATCACGCTAAATATAGGATAGGGAGTTTTGTGCCGCTGCTAGGAAATGCACTTTTGTGATCTATGAGTGCATTTTTCTCTAGGTCGCCGCCGTCGAGCTTACCGGTTTGTTCTGCCTCCGTGTTTCTCTCCCTCTCCTTCCCTCCCCTCTCTCTCTCTTTTGCTTGCTCTTGCTTTATGCTTTGTCTTTTTCCGTTTTTTCTCACTCGCTTTATCTCACTCTATTTTTATTTTAACCTCTCTCCGCAGCAGCCATTCGCCACTGGCGATTCTATCTAGTTATTTAAAGGGATGGCTTAGCCCCGCCGTTTAGCCAGATAATTTAGTGCGATCGCGTGTCTATTTCTTGGCTTTTTCTTTCCCTTTTAGTCAAACTACCCCAAGATCCAATTTCACCTCGTACGGAGTGATTTGCCAAAATTTTGCCGAAATTCACAGTCGTTCGTATGTCAATCGCATCGAATACTGTGTGGCTGCGAGGGTCGGTAGGGAGACGTGGCGACTAGGAAGATGAAAGAAAAAGTAATTCAACAAAAAAGCACACATTGATGGAAACCATGACAAATATTTGTCATTGGTCGGCGAGTAAAACCCGTTTAACGCGGCCGTATTGCGGTGCGGTTATTAAAGCATGCGAATGCCGTGTTGCCCGTCGAGGCTTTGTTCAAACAATTTTCAAATGGCTCGGTACACACGTAGCTTGTGTTGGACGAGGGGGGCGGGGGGCGGGGGGGTGGCTGATGCCGGGAACGAGGGAGATAGAAAGAGACAGGGGCGCCACGCGTGTTAATTTATATCGTGATCGGTTGCGGTAGCGTAGCAAGCAAATAATCGCGCTAATAGCCATTGTTTCCGCAGCTGTGGAGAAAACTATGTGTTTGCGTTTATGCGGAATGGCACAATTGTTCGGTAACCGATGATCGAACGGAGGGCGCGATACGCGGGAGAAAATAGCAATGCCGTTTGGGGCCAAAGGTGGATCGTTAGCGTAGGAAGCTATGCTGGGAACGCATGACGTATTAGAAGTCAAAACGGAAGGACCTTCTGTTTACGTCACGTTTCGACAACTTTTGACGTTCTATTCTGGACCGATTTTACGAGTCTCGGATATTCCCCTGTGGAACTGCTTCATTTTTCTTTTTCTTTGTGTCGGCTCTCTCTCTCTCTCTCTCTCTCTCCCTCTCTTTCTCTTTCTCTTTCTCTCTCGGCTCTGCGAGAAAGTCGGTTGCGCAATGCGTGATTCCCTGATGTATATCTCTGGCTGCCACTGGAAACACACTCATTATATCCGGCACACAATAATTTTCGACGGGCTGCGGAAAATATAGCGGCCACCCCAAAACGTCTGGTAATTGATTGGCTCTGATCCTAAAGTTTCGTGCGTCCCGGCAGTTCCCATGGTTGCAGTTTATAGCCAGGGTGCGCCAGGGTGGCCAGGTATTTTCAAGGTATTTCTTGTAAAACAGCTTCGCTCCTCTAGTATCTGTGCTCGGCGTGTTGGTTGCCTGTTGGCGCACAGGGGGCCTGGAAGGGATCGAAGGGATCGAAGGGATCGAAGGGGCGAGGGGCTGCTCGAAGGCTCGACGTCGTATCTAGAGACTCGGTCTAGTGTCGCGCCAAGGCGCCAGGTGCGGCCGCGATCGGCTCTACGGGGCGCAGGACTCCCGAGACTCTTTGCCCGAGTCAACCGTTGTGCCTGCGTTCAGAATCAAGTTTCTTATGGGCCGCCACCCATGAGAAAAAGTTATTGGTACATTGACCAGAGGAATTAAGGGTTCCAAACCGATTTTCACCAAGATCGATACGATTAGTGCAGGAGATCAGGGCCTATTGAGATGGCTAGCAGTGATTTCACCTAATGGTCAGAGAGCCAAATGTACCACAGCATTCAAATGAAATTCCCTGAAATGGCTATTCTCCTGGAATGTCGATGTGTCGCAAATATAGTATCTCTCTGTTATATCGTTGAATATCTCAATTGAGCAGTCGGTAGCCCAATTTATTGTACCGATAACTCATGGAGAATTAAAGATACTGAAAACCTGACAATGAGAATACCACGGCAATTATTTGAATTTCCTAACCGGATGTAGCAAATAATTTTGGACTCCCCCTAGACGCGATGGCTCCGAGGTACCATCTTGCCGATGTCTCTTTGCTAATTCTCCTTTGCTAATCCGGCAAATCCCAAGGCAGCCTCGCACATTAAAGTCGGGCAGGAGGCGGCAGGGCGGGTTTTCCAAGGGGCCGAGGGGCGATGAGGCTATTGTGCATATTCGCTCCAGTCGGGCAAACTTCGCTCGGATCGCGTTGCATCGCATTACGTAGCATTACAATGGTGACTCTGGTAGCGCTCAGAGTATAGAGTACAGAGGTCAAAGGTTATGGAGGAGGAACGGAGCGAGAGTGAGAAGACGGAAGGAGAGAAACGTTTACGGCTTAGAGCTCCGTACTGCTTATGGCAGAGGACGATTCTAATATAGGGGTAGGTCGGCAAAGAGTAGAACCTTCCCTTAAACTCCCTCACGGAGGAGCAAACGTATAGAAAGAGAAATAGAGCTAAGGGGGCAACACATGCTTAATAATTTACGTGGCACCAAGTGGCCTGGAACTTATCGTGAGTTATGTAACGCTTATACGTATATGCTGTAATACGTATATGGACGTGTACGGACACGCTCGCCCCTCTAACCTTCGTCTCCCCTACCCGACGATACCGACGATACCGGCGATACCGACGATACATTCATACGCGCCAGAAGGATCGCCAAGGTAAGAGCGTCCCCTGTGTGTGAATTATTGCCGGGAACGTTTTTTGGGGCACGCGCGAGATATGGTGGCCTCTATTTTTTTTTTTTTTTTTTTGAATTCCTGCAAGGAGTCGAGAGAGCACTCTGGGAAGGAGCTGTAGAGCGGCGGTGGGCTGCGAAGAAGAGCGAGATAGTCAGGAGGACTCCTCCGAGAACGAGACGACGACACGTAGATTCGACTGTAAAGAGCTTTGGCATAAATCATGCGTGACTTCGTTTTCTTTCGAGTGGGACTCGTGCATGAGAAAGGAAAAGGGTGCAGGCGTGAGGAGATGAGAAATAAGAGAAACGACGCCAGATTGGATCCTTATATGGGTCCACGTGGACTTTAAAATGCCGTTGGACATTTTTTTAAAGGTTTTTTTTTTCTCTTGAGGTAATATACCGTGTGAGGTGGTTCATTTGAATACATTTTTCATATTGCGGGTTAGGTGTTTCATTTTAATGTACTGGTGGTTGATGCTTTTTTGCTTTTGCTTGGCAATTCTTGAAAGCATCGCGTTTGCCTGATGCGATGATGAAGCCTCGTTTCAACGAGCTTTGATTTATTTACCTTAGTCATCAATCAACCCCCCACTGTCCTAGGACTCGTTGGCCTCTTCCCATTTCACCCTTTAGCCTTGGGGCTGATTCCCAACGAGGACCCAAGTAGTCATGAGTGACGGCGCGAGGTAGGTAAATGTTGTTAGCACGACCCATCCTCCCGCGCTCCTCCAATTAAAATAAAAGTGTGGATTAATTAAAAGCGTAATTGCGAGCCATCAGCCGACAATGAAAAAGAATCTCTCAATGTCAATTAGAGCCACGCGGCTGGTTTCGCGTCGAGGACGTCTTCCTGCCGATTCCCACCTTCCTCCGGAACAGGGAGGAATTTATGCGGATGGACCTTTGGTCCATCGAACCATCCGCTTTATCGACGGATGGGTCAGGGATTTTTGTCAAAATGACGAGAAGCGTGGCAATATTTCTGATACAAAAAAAAACGCCTCGCGTTGCACAGTGATGCAAAATTATTTGCAAATATCTGCGGCTGAAATTAAGTCGATTTCCTAAAGGTTGAAAAAAAATTTTCATCGTTGGAGCTAGTCGAAGAGGGGGATGGGAGGGTTGGTAATTCGTCCCCTAGAATTTTTAGCTTCGAAGCTTTTCACCCCATTTTTCTTTCTTTCAGGATCGTTTGGCATTTACCTACCTGAAAAATACCCCCAAGCGGGTTATTGCCGATATTTGCGCGAACGGTGGAGCACCGAGTGACGTCAGCTATGGGAAGCAGAGGGAGGGGGGATGAACAAATTTGCATGCCGCAGTAGTTTGGATCGGTTTATCATGAATTCGACCTAAGGGTGAATTTTAAATTTGAGTTTACTTATTACTATTGTTCAGCTGAACAACGTGTACATTTACGTTGATGTACCTAGGCAGGCTTTCTTTTCATCCCTAACCTACATTAACCTCCGGGGGTAGTGCAGCTTATAAGAAGGGTCGATCGATAACCGTGTAGCCTGCACATATGTCGAAACTAAATTACAAGTTGGTCTCAGGGCCGCGCGTAACCCTGCAGGATAATAATTAATGAGTGTAGTGCCGGGGGGGGGGGGGGGATGAAGGCAAATTGGTTCCGGTTGCTCCATCCCAGCCTCCCTCGTTCCCCAGGGACTTAAGGCACTACGCCCCGTAAGGTGGGAAGGATCTTCGATTTATTGAGCATCGACGACGACCTTGCCCGTGGAGTATCTGGAACCTAGAGGAAAAGAGGCAAAGGGGGAAAAAAGGTGAAATAAAAAATTCTAGTACAGAGTCTCAATGCAGGGGTGGTAAAATAACACGTTGCAAAACTTCTTTTCGAAAATCCTCTCGGGCTGCCAACCAAAGAGACAGGGGTTAATCCTCGCGGGTTACCGTAAGATATTTTTCAAAAACATCCCCCGAAGCGGTGGCGTGCGCGATATCTCAACCGCTCCTGGTTTCGCAATGCTTCTTGGGTCAGAATCCTGCAGAAATGGAGGGCAACTTCTACGAAGTTACCGCGTCGCCTCTTTTTTTCCCAACCCCGATCATTCTCTCGGTTCTCATCCATCCCTCCTCTGTTCTATGTGCTTCAACGTACTTCCGTGAGACGCACACGAATACCGCGTACTCGTATGTGCTCCTGAAGGGTGGTGTGGTATGACGCGATCGAGTATCACACGAGGTGATGACTCAGCTTACCAACCCCCCATAGGACGAGGCTGTATTATGCTAGTAGGTTGGTAGTGCTCCGTTTTGTACGTGCACTGCTAACCAGAACCCAGGTTCACCCTGGCTAGTAGGACAGTCATAATTCCATAACAACTTCCTATTCTCTTTATTTTCTCATAATATCGAGTATCACGAAATTATTAAGACAATTTGAAATTATAAATAACATTGAGAATGGCGCGCGTATCCCTCCATATTGCACGTAATTATTCTGCATTATCGAAATGGGGTTCAGGATTGTCGAAAGGAACGTGTTACATTACTAGGGATGGAAAGCTAATAAGGGGTGGCGCTGCTGCTGTTGCTGTTGCTGTTGCTGCTGCTGCTGCAAAGACGCCCTCGTGCCCAACGAAGAGCCAGCAGGGGGTGCTCCCCCGTATATATTGAGATGGGGCGATGCCGAACGAGGGGTGGACGAAGAGACGGGGAAACCTTTACGAAGGGGAGGCGAGAGCGAGATAGAGCGAGATAGAGCGAAATAAAGCGAGATAGAGTGAGACGGGGGTGCGTAATTTCCCGGTGGACGGTGGCGTCGGGACGCGTGGTGCGGATCAGCCCGAGGGTTCTTCAACCAGTGTTGTCTCGTGTCTCGTGTCTCGTGCGGCGTGTCGTCTCGTCCCCGTGATCGTGAACGTGCTGTATTTGTGCTCGTTTAGCTTAGTATCTTGTGTCTTCGATTTTTGGACCACCCTGTATAAACGTATCCTTACCTTGAATTCACCATAATCGGCTCCATATCCACATCCACGTTATCCTCCATTTTCATAATCGGATGTACCATCGTCTTTCGTCCCACGAGTGATCCTCTTTTTAAAAAGTCAAATCAAGGCGTAACCGAAAACCAGACTTAACCCTCAAAGTTAAGGGTGCTAACGCAAAATACTGGATAACTCGACAGTGTTCGTGAAGCTGTGATATCGTGAAGTTTTCCATGTGCAATTTTTTTTTAATTACAATATACACTGTGTAGATCAATAATACCGATACGTAACGATTGCAAAAAGTCCGTATTGCGAATAATGCCAATAGAACGTGAGGATTCACTTTGTTGAAGGGGGAGGGGAAAGTTTAGTGCTATTTTAAATCTTCTCTGTGTATTTTCGCAAACGTTCGTTTTTCCCCTTAAGTAATCAGGAAGAAGTTTGAGCAAGTAAACGGAACAGGTGGACGGAAGAACTTTCTCCCCTGGCTTTACTATTATTATTATAAGAATAAATAAAAGGAGCAAGGACGAAGGGGAGGCGAAGCTGGAGGCCTGAAGGTCCTATAAGGGCGAGGAGGAGGGGGCAGTCGAGGAGGAATCGGGAGAAGAAAGTGGCTGCGCGAGAAAGTTGTCACCAGCTCGTGGGTGGGTAGGGAGGGGGGCAGGGGTCAGGGGCGGATGTGACTGTTTACCCGAAAAATAAAATCGGCCTTGCGAACAAAAGTTTTTCGGGCTTCTACCAAGCACCGAGTGGCGAACCTGCGTGGAAAGTGACACCTTTCGTTATTACCTGCGCATCCGAGCAACTGGTGTTCCCTGGATATACCTATAGCGTCGGCGACATTGCATCCCTTATTCGGCATAGCAAAGTGCGGTTCTTGCGTAACCTAATAAATCACGATAAATATATCAGAAACATTTTTAAGGGTTGTTTAAAATATTTATCAAAAACTCGCGTTGGGGTCTCTAATAATTTTGAAGGGATGGACGATTCTTTGGACAGGACCTGCATACGTGATAAGATAACCGGAAATAGAATTCTTCGCAATTCGGATCGCCCCAGCCCTTCGTTCCCCGCTCCGTACCAGTTCGCATGAAATATTCGCCATTTTTGCATCTAGCACCGACTGTGCATTAGCCGCGCGGTTTGCTGTTTTTTCAGCCCTCCTTTCCGGGAAGATTACGCTATCGTGTATTTTTTATCAAGAGGGGCGGCCCCGTCCTGGTACCGCTAGAACGAAGGGTGGTTCCTGATTAAAAACCGGACCGACGCCCGTAGCTCCGGCACTTTCGGCGATATAACGTGCTCCGCGACTTTTTTTCTCTCTGCCGTCGGGACGCCACATACGATAAGGGCTGCTCGCGTGCATCGCTCGTAATACCCTATGGAAATAACTTTGTAAACGAGTGCAATAAGAATTTCTAATTAGGGTCCCTCGACGAAATAGGTGCAGCAAAACCGAAGGGAAGTCCAGCCGATCGCATCTTGCGAATTTTGGAAACACTCGAGTCACGCACGAAATCGTTTCGTTTTCTTTTAAATCCTTTGAAAAATGAAGAAAAAGGACTAACTGAAGGTCCACCTGCCGTATTTTGCGCAATCGCTCTAGACTCCTTTGCGTGCGTTACGTAACGTGTCTAACTCGTATCGCGCCTCGAGAACAGGCCGTTGCCACGCTTTTTCGGAATACCGTATAAGGTCATACACACATTGTATATATATATATATTTATATAACTCGACTCCGGAAACTACCACGCAGACATGTTGATTCCCGTCTCTTCGTCTCCGTCCTCGAGTAATGGAGACGGCGCCATCAAACTTTTCGTGGGACAAATTCCACGGCATTTGGAGGAGGATGCGCTACGACCGATGTTTGAGGAGTTCGGCAAGATCTACGAATTTACGGTGCTCAAGGATAAGTACACCGGGATGCACAAGGGTGAGTGATCGAACGGTGCCCACTTTATGCGACGCCATTTCCTACCCCAGGATACTTACACTCTCCGAGTCTGTATATGGATATGCGGTACACTATGTGCTCTATATCCATATACATATAGTAATATATACGTAACTCTGACGTTTTCCAGAGTCACGTCGATCCCACTCGAAGACGTCACGCGTAATATTCACCTACCTACCTCGGTTTTATATTTCCTTTTCTTTGATTAACTTACTTTTCCGATTAAATAGATTCGCACGAGATGCTTTACGTGTCGCATGTTAGTTTTTAATTAATAGAAGAAAAAGGAAGGCTGGAGAAAATAGTGATCGAAATGGCTGTAGGTTGAGGGTTGTGTTGCTCGTGGGGGATAAGGGTGGATATACGTGTGTATTCTTTGAATGTATATTATATGTATATTGTTGGGTAGGGGGGTTGCAACGAGAAATAATATAAGACTTGGTACAAGTGAGAGAGAGAGAGAGAGAGAGAGAGAGAGAGAGAGAGAGAGAGAGAGAGAGAGAGAGAGAGAGAGAGAGAGAGAGAGATTGAGTGCGGGGTGGTATAGTCGGGATAGTAAGTACATAGGGAGAGGGTGTGTATGCGCGCCACGTGTCACCGAATCATACTCCTTTCTCGTAAAGCGCGCGCGAGAGAGAGAGAGAGAGAGAGAGAGAGAGAGGGAGAGGGAGAGAGAGAGAGAGAGAGAGAGAGAGGGAGAGAGAGAGAGAGAGGGAGAGGGAGAGAGAGAGAGAGAGAGGGAGAGAGGTGCTTGCGAAACGCCGTGCCCGCGTGACTGAGAGATTAATCAGGATTTATTCTTTTGTCCCCGGCTAAGCCCGTGAAACAATAAATTTGGCGGGCATTCACGTCGATCGGCCCGGAGGATGAGCCGACGTCGAGGATCGACGGGCTTTGTGCGTCGGCCGAAAATCCGAGCCCGATACAATGGGCCGCGCCGTTCATGGACGTTTCGGCCCGTTTCCGCTGCGGAAACTTCTCTCGGAAACGGGGACTTTAACACTGACGTCACGCTCGAGTCGCGGACAGCGTCCATCGTGTGCCTCGGTACGGCAAGCGTCGCGACGTCGGACGTCCATGAGCTTGTTCCGCTGCTGTACGTTGGAGTCGATGTAACTATACATATATGTATATACTCTATACTCTACCCCTTTATTATATTTCAATACCTCTGTGCTTATCTGACGTATCTATCTCGGTATCTTATACTCTTATATGTGTGTCTGTCTGTATATATATATATAGTTACTCATAGGCTTACTTGCTCAAGTACTCCGATTTGAAACAGCATCCCTCTGTCTTCATTGTCCAGTCCTTCATCCCTTAGGACTACGTTGCTCGACTTTCCCTATTATCTTTCATCTGCCGCTTCTTCTTTAGGATTTTCTATCTTGAACAGGATGTCTCTGAGCTCCTTTTGCGAATTTTACATCAGGATCTGCTATACCAGGATCAACTTTTCCTAGGATCAATTTAATCGATGCTGGGACTGATGGAAGGATAAGTGGGAGCCCAATCCTACCGACTGTTAACCTCAGCCACCTCAGCCCCGCGTGCTCGTCGTTCGGCGGGAGACGCTGGATGTAGATATTTTAGAATAAATATCCGGCCGATAAGCTGCACACGATCCTCGCGCACCAGACCAGGTTGTGCCAGCAGGCAGCTGCCCCTCTTTGAGGAGGGGGCAGGGGGGAGGTGCACCCTGCGACGCCTCCGCGCCGAGGAGGCGGCTGGACGGTCAGGGTGCGGGCACATTTTTATTTTTGTAGCCACGCGAAATTTATGCTTGACGAATGGCCGTTCGAGTTTTTCCTGGGAAATAGCTCATTAATCTTTGGAATTACTCTCGCTCGCAAGTTTGCAATGTCTACGTAACGGTAATGTTACGTGTAACGTATCGCGTAACGCAACTTGTAACGCAGCGCTGGACGCTATCTGATTCTGGTTCAGTCACCGTTTCAAAGTTCGAAACTTCGGCCAGAGTCTTTAATACCGCTGCTACGCTTCGGCGCTTTTTTTTCCTTCGCCACCTTCTCTCTTCCGAAAAGCCGTTCGGATTCTCTTTCGCACAGTCAGCCAAAAATGGATATGTATCATATATATATTATAGTTATAGAGTTCTTATTTCTATTTAAGAAGTGGCGCCGTTTCTAAAAAAAAAAATTGAGTCAGCAAATTTGACAGAGGACCCAATTGGCCTGATTCTTTGGTATCGATCATGAATAACGAAGAAATTGAAAACTTGTTCTAATTCGTAGAAGTACAGCTATGCAATAATAGGATGTTAATTACACTGAGGCATATTAAACGCAGCTCGCTGATAATACATTGTAGCTCCATGCCAATCGCATTAGTTTCCAGCTACTGAAATTCTATTCGCCAACGTCAAGTCGATCGGATTAGAGAGAGTGCTTCTGGGGATAGCATGTATATACATATATACCAGTAGTAATGGCAATAGCAGTGCAGATGCGCAGTCAGACCAGACCGGAAGTTCAGTATCAAAATATTAGTATCTCGATTTTAAAACTAGGCTAAAACCTATACCGTGTAGTTTATGTAACATCGATGGTGTTCCTGTAAAAAAAAAAAATGAAGGCACACGGTTGTCCAGCCATGTACGTCATTTCGCTAAGGGTGGTTTGGCAGGTTCGAAAAAAAAATCGTGACGGTCGATCGGCGACGGGGTTCATTAAAATGCGCATTCGAAAGCCCTCGAGTCCTCATTCATCCTCATCTCTCGAGCTGCTTCGGGCGGGGGGGGGGCCCTCCCACGATTCTACCCCTATCTCCAACAACCCTTACTCAATCTCTCGCACTCGTTCAACCTCTCTCCCTTACTCCCCCCCCCCCCTCCTCCGACTGACTGCGGCAGCGTCGGTAATACCTCCCCCTCCCCCAACCACCCCCCGCGTCGCCCTACGTGGCGAGCAAAGCCGTATACAAGTTTTTCGTTTCTCTCCGGAAAAGCCAGCCCCCCCTCCGCCCCCCTCGGTGCTCTTGCAACCGACACGGAAGTCTTGTAGTTTCGAAACAGTCCTCCAATTTTAATGAGACCCGTCTATTCTACGATTCTGTCTCCGTGTTACTGACTGCCTTTGTGTAATTATATTTTGATTTCTCGAGCCTGCACTTCCCGCGGCTCACGATGACTGCGGAGACTTGTTGTGAATGCTAATACATCTCGCCCTTTCCATTTTGCACCAACTTGGACCCCCTTGCAGATTCCGCTGGTACCATCCCCTCTCTCTCTCTCTCTCTCTCTTTCTCTCTCTCTCTCTTTCTCTCTCTCTCTCCCCCGTCGCTTCGATCTTCCTATCCAGCCTCCTCCATAGCGCCTTCTGCCTTCCGCTACCATTTCTCTATTCGTCATACCAAAAGCACCCTTTAATATGGTACCCACCGTTATCACTGTAGATGAACTACCGTCTTCATCCCATCCAAGATTTACGATTCAACGCAAATAAAAAAAAACTAGCCCAACGGGGGGCTCAGCCTGCATTTACATTATTTCAATTTGACTTGATTGGCCCGTCGAGGCCCAAACTGGCCGCCTTATAATTACGTGCTCCGAACGTTCTCGGATAGCAAATTCCTCATTCGTTGTTATACGCGACTGAGTTTTACGAGCGTCTCGACGTCTACCGTCGCACGGCGTCGTGTACACCCCGCTCGTTCTTTCGGTAGCGTTGCTCTAGGTTAGATTTGCAATGGGGCTCGTTTCGGCTGGGTCGGCCGTTATATTTGTTTTTCATCGCCTATTTCGTTACTGCGCCTCGCGGAGTCTTGTCAGGAAATCGGTAGGTCAGTGAGTTAAGGGTGCAGTACGCAGCCGAATCGATCGTATCGATAAATATGTGTTTAACAGCTACGAACAGTTTGTCAGTTTGAGATTATTTAATGGGGTGCGGGTTGCGTAAAGGAGGGGAGGGTACCTCAGCTGCCGAGGGGGAGGGTAGTTGGCACATGGGGACCCCACTGTGCGCCATTACAATGGACAACCCCTTGATACGTATATAAGCACAGAAGGGTAGTCTGTCTCTATGCTGTGCATATACTGTATATCTGTGTATATATGTATATGTATATGTATATGTATATATACACCCCATATCCACGTGCACGGACGTATGTTATCCCACATTTTTGCCACAGGCAATTCGCCCTTTGCACCCTTCACCCCCACCCTGCCTGCTAGCCAGTCACCCCTCGATCGATTTGTTCTACGCATTGCTCCATGGCCCATTCGGAATCGGTCATGATTTCAGGGATGGTTTGGATTTTTTTTTATTTTCCAAAGAACCAACTCTCACAGTCACTCTTTTTGAGGATTCGAAATTAGTAACGATCCTTTGATTGTTTTTTACCTGCCTTGTACACTTGCTCTTTTTTTTGTCACTTCGTTTCTTCTCTCCGGTCGTATTTTTTTTTTTCATTTTTCCTGACGAGACCGAAGGAGACCAAATCTTCGCCGTCTTCGAATTCTTCTTCGCCGGTGGCCATTGTGCCCGAGATGAATCTGTTGGCGGCTGCACTGAGAAAGTAATGCGGAGGACCAGGATTTGTTCGGTGTAAACAGCGGATACACGCGAAAGGAGAGAAACCCACACAAGAAAGATTTACACAAGGGGGTAGACGCTGGGGAAATAAGATAATACGTGCGGCTTTGTCTTGATCGGATGGGGGAAGGGTGGGGTGGCCGCTGGAGCTACCAGAAGAGTAGCAGAAGAGAGGTAGAGAGAGAGAGAGAGAGAGAGAGCGAGGCAGAGAGCCATTACTGTAAAGAAAAATACG
Organism: Calameuta pallipes; assembly: GCA_030142375.1. NCBI lineage: Eukaryota > Metazoa > Arthropoda > Insecta > Hymenoptera > Cephidae > Calameuta > Calameuta pallipes. Next base: position 1,090,849 of record JARQSW010000580.1, on the reverse strand, counting down.
AGCGTGCCTCCTATTATTACACTGAAGGAAGGGCTCTCGTATCAAGCTAAAATTACGCGTTCATAGAAACGCTCCGCGCTAACGTCCTTCGTACGACCCGCATCCGAGGAATTTGCTGTTACGACTCGTCGCTCAGGAATAATGTCAAATTCCAAGGGAAGGCGTCTGGTCACCAAATATATATATATATTGTGACGTGATTTTTGGATTGACGGTCACAAGGCGACTCCGGCTACCGATACAGATAACGTTTTCGCTTTCGGGTCGCCACCCTGTTCAGGCGCTACGCTCTCGGGTTGATTCGTTTTTATCGTCCTTCGTAACCCTCACGAATGATCTTAATACTTGGCTCGGACTAACCTGGCGACTAGACTCCTCGCGTAGAAGCCACGCTATAACCCTTATTCTTAATTTTCATTGGTTCGACGAGGGTGCGCCTTTCTCGAGCACGCTCGTGTACACTAATGTCTTAATATCTCGTTTCTTTTTTTTTTTTTTTTTTGAAATAAGAATTGGGCCGATTCCTATTTGCATAGTCGTTATATCAGCCGGCGTGCGCTCGGGTCGTTTGAATATAAGCACAAGAAAGAAAACTACCCTCTGGTTTTCGTAGAGTATACTTGTACATATATGTCGGGGTTGTTAAAAAGAGTTGGAGATACGGTCGACCTCCAGATTCACATAGGGGGCGAATTCTTCGTCCTGCACGGAATACGTAATAAGCGCGTAGTCACTCGACTCACGGCTTTGCGGTTTCTCTCCAACTTCCCCCCCCCCCACACACGTCAGTTGCCGCCATTATTAATACGTTAATGCATTTAAGGATTCCCGCGGTAGCTCGATCGATCGTTAATAAGCGGCCCTGCCCATTAGGTTGGAATCCAGGGTGGTATGTATTGAGTTGGGGGTGGTTGGTACTCAAGGGCGTAAAGGGAATCGGGCAGGGAGGGATTCGAGGATGTGGTTCAACGTAGAACGCGTTGGGCTAGGTCAGGAGGTTCAGGAGGTTCAGGAGCCACAGAACCGATAAGGGCTTGCCAGCCATTCCCGTTAACGACTATGTAAATTGACGGGTCTATTTATTCGTCACATCGAAAGTTCCTGGATGAAGACATCAGGCCAATTTTCTAATTGCGCCACCAGCCAATTATGTTAACCTGCACTTGCGCTTGGATCTTCGCTGTTCTTACCTCGATACTCTCGATAATATCGATTATCGAGAATCAGTTGTTACGCGCAGCCGTGTCGTTCTGTTTTAATCACTGTCGATCGAGCTAAGGTTGTTTCACAGAGCAATGACAGTAATATCGAGTTTATGTTATTTGCTTGTAATTCACCGAGGAACCGTATATAGAGACATTGATTGGATCAAAGTTACGTTAATAAATATCCTTATCGATTTTAATTAATCCTCGCGATCTGCTTTGTGATTGATAATAATTTTAACAGGCAGTTTGTCCTTCTCTGTCCGTTATCCGAATTGGTTTTAGGAAGATCGCGCTGGAAAGTTAGGGAGGAGAGAGCGGGAGTAACGAGTATCTAGAGATTGAGAGAGAGAGACAGAGAGAGAGAGGGAGGGAGGGGGCGGAGGGGAGACAAAGAACAAGGACACGAGCATCCCTTTTGAGATGAGAATAAGGGACCGATGTCCACGGGTACCAGCATGGAGTCTGAGTGAAAGGAACCGAGGGAATGGATAAGGACGGATAGAGAGAGAGAGAGAGAGAGAGAGAGAGAGAGAGAGAGGAGGGGGTGAGTTTGAGCCTCATTCTAAGGGTGCGGAAGAGTCCGCAAGAGAGAACTGGTGGAGGAGTCGGTTCTCTCTTTGGTACGAGAGGATGCATGAGAAACTGCTCCAGACCGTAGAGAAGGGTGAGTGAGGGTGCTGCCTTGGGGTTCATTATTCAGGGCTATTGATTTCCATCCAACCCCTACCATCGGACCACCCAACGCCACCAGCACCAGCAACCAGAGAGAGATTGACGGGTGGCCGTTTCGCTCTCTCCTCTCTCTCTCTCTCTCTCTCTCTCTCTCTCTCTCTCTCTCTATCCTTCTCACTTCCATTCTCTCCTCTCTTTCCATTCTCCTCTACGATCTTCTCCTCATTCCTGATCCCTTCCTGCACAGCCTACCGCATCAACCCACATACTGAGTGACGCGTGCTTAAACCAAGTGCCCCACCTATGACGAGTGGACAACTCGTCCTAACATACCGATTGTCATATCAGTCACCCTTATCGGTACCCTATGACCTTTCGTTTAATCAGACTTCGTTAAGATTCTCCTCGGTGACCCAATGATGTCCTTCGCTGAGCTTCGCCTAGGTCTCCTCGTAAGCTCCATCTCGTCTACTAAGTAGATAGCTACCGATATCCTCGGACGGAACGATTTACATGGTAAAAGTTTGGATCGCCAGACCTTCTTATTTTATACCAAGTGATACCAAACTCCGACGGCTACTGATGCATCCAAGTTTCATCTCACTCTGGAAACTCTCGCACAGCATCCAATATCTCTCTTGGTTCCTTTGTACGATACATCGAACCCCACTGTCTTTCTTATAGTCGTTAAAGCCCCGGAAAACTTTAGCCTGAAAGTTTCGCTAGAGAATGCTGTGTCGGTTGGATTTATGATCTATAGAGCCCGGTACCCTGGACCAGTTGGATCATTTCGCGTCGGTATCGGTAGCAGCGTCCCAACATGATTTTTACGATATTTTACAATATTTATTTTTTTCTCTCGAATATATTCTCACAGTAATATGGTATATCGTAGGGTTGGATACGTATCTTGGTACCAAAGCAAACTAAGATTTCTCAATTCGGTACACATATGTTTGATCTCGAATAAAAAGAGAAACTCGGAGCAAAGCAAGCTTAGCGGTCCGCGTCCCTTCGCGGAGGTTGGACGAAGAAGGCGGCTACGGCTGGTGGATGCAGGGGTTGCCAAAGGTAGTGGAACGGCGCCGGCGCGAACCGTCACTCGTGAGACCACCTCCGCGTGGTGGGCTCGTGACGTCAGCTATCCTCAGTGTGCGGAGAGCGACCGCAGTGTACACCATCTCCGTTTCCACGAGGGAGGTGTCTACGAATAATATACTCTTGGTCGAGAACGTAATCGAGCGGCTGTGCAGGGCGGGATTGATATTAAATAAATAAATAAATATAAAGACTAAATTAAAGGAATCCTAAACGACGAGAAGAAGATAAGACAGAGGAGATGGGAATAACGGTTTGAGAAACAGGTGGACCCAAGAGAAGATTAAGGTGTCGTTTTCATGAGAGAGAGAGAGAGAGAGAGAGAGAGAGAGAGAGGAGCCGCTCGCGAGATACTCAAGGTCATCCCGTTCGGGTTTTAACCGTTAAACTTTAACTTGGAAAAGTGTCTGGTATTGGCAAAGTACCACGTGGGGTAGCTCTGGGTTACACGAGGAACAAGTACCTTGATGAGTACGACGGTCGGAAGTGGTGACCACGCGGTCGACGGTTCTCTCGTACCTGGTGCGCGGGACACCTAACACGCGGCTAAGACGCCGAAGTAGTGAGGTTAGCGACTGTCGCTCAAAATTCATTTACAAAAAGAAAAAATATATATATATATACACACACATACGAGAGTAAAACGTAATTGATTTAATTCGACGAGAAGATCGTTTTATTGCTACCGAAGATGTTCGCCATGCGGATGAGCATGCTTGGATTGTTTTTCAACTGGCCCAGGATCTGCGATCAGGATCTCTGATCGTCGTTATCGAAATCTGATGACCGAATCAGTTGCCACGAGGTCGTGACGTATTTCGAATAAGTTCGCTGCTACCAAAGAGGAGAAGAATACGCAAGGGGACTGGTGTGTTACGAGTTCATTCATTTTCGCCGTGTGTATATATATACATAACTACTGTCGCTTATCGATATATTGTGATTACGTATTTCCTGTCTATGGACTGTCATCACTGAGCTAAATACTGCCGGTTCCGCGAGTCTTATACTTTTTTCATTTACACGATTTAAATCGTCTGCCGATTATTCGCGAATTGTCGAGTGTCGTGTGATTTCGGTACCGGAAGTCACGAGGTTCGCGACTTGTGTCTGTCGATTAAAATTTCTTTTCTTTTCTTTTCTTCTTTCGTATCACTCGAGTGCAACGCGTCTAATCAATTTTGTCATACAGTGGCTGGTCGTCTGCCTTTTTTTTTCGTCGTTATAATTTTCTTGTAATTAACGTATTTCTTAATAATCGATAACGGCGTGTTCATTAATATTGGTATTTAATAATATTACGCGGGTGATAACGCAAGAATGATAGTGCTCCTCGTATCTGTACTCTTGCTGAGGTGTGAAGCATAGTACACATGCATTGCCGATGATTTGAGGATTCTTCGAGGATTGAAGGGATCCGCAAACACGCGGAAATAATCAAGCAGCGTGGAGCGCTCGGCGATCGTGTGGCCGCGCGCCGCGGACCTGTACTTCTATCAACCAGGTATTTCCGCATTTTTATGGAGATATTTCTTAGCACATTTTTTCTTATCGTGTCAGGATCCGAACGTTTAAGAGATAGTTTTATAGGATAGGATCGTTAGGTAGCATCGCCTTGATCGAGAATTGGTAATAGGATCTTATTCCACGGGGATTCATGATTGAGTTTTGGTTTTGGCAGAGTCCAACGAATCTCTACGTATTTGTAAATCAAGGCAGGTTGCACTTTGACCCGAATCCTTAAGGCATACCACGGTCGCGGGATGGCCCGACGGGTAGGCACGTAGTAGCCTATACGCCAGGCTGTGCCAGGAGCCTCCTTTTCCCCTTATACCCTTTATTTTTCTATATTCTCCCGTCATGATTTTTTACTAATTTTTTGTCAATGGTCAATTAAATTAAACATTTTTAGAGCTCGTTCGGGCGAATGTAAAATTTGATTACTTCATACTAATTGACCTTTCGAGAACACTCAATTACGATCGTTATTCCGTTTTGATCTTTTGACAATTGCTTTCGAAAATTCCTGTGTTATCTACCCCGAGAGTATTTCTCCAAGCGGCACAGAGTAACGAGCATTAGCTTGTAGTTAGTCCCACGTGACTTCATTATTCCTGAAATGAGATCCGAACCTACCCTCTGGTTAATTTACCTAATGTCTTCCCCCTCTTTGCCAAACAAGTATCTCTAACGTTTTAATAACGACTTGTCGAAGAAGACCCGGAGGAAAGTTTCTCACGTGGAAGAATCATCCCTGCGAACCTTGTCTCGGGTGTAGCCAGGATCCTTAGTATTCCAAGCGCATTGGGCACTCGATGTTGGTAAAGAGTCGCACTTGTTGGCGTCGAGGGACACCGAAGGAGGATGGTTGAGACGTGGTGCAGACGTATAGGTATCACCTGAATATACTAGTAACGGCAATAGTAGTAGTCTTGGACTACTATCGGCAGCAGCGAGACCTAGTAGTAGTAGTAGTAGTAGTGGTGGCAGTAGTAGCAGCAGCAGCAGCAGTCCTGGTCAGACGACTATATAGTGACGAAGGGGAGAAGGATGAGGATCGTGCTCGGGTGGACATCGGGAAGTGAAGTGAGTCCGCGGTGGTCAGCCAGGATGGTCCCTGGGGAGATTTCTGGACCGCAGTCCTAAATCAGGTTTCGTTCACGGACCTCCGATCCCCAGAACCTCCGGCCTAACCCGAAGTCGCTCACGATACCGAACAAAGCGATCTCCGTGTCCCAATTTTTCCCCGAGCAAATTCTTCGGCTTCGAATTCGCCCCAGGGTGCGGCAACAAACTTTCTCTAGAGTTTCCTAACGCTCCTGTTTGGGATATACCCTGTGTCTGGATATTCTGGATGGCTCCACGTGCACGGACACATATATAAGTATATTCCCAATACAAAACTTTGAGGATCCTTTTATCATCCCTACGAACCAACGACTGGACCTTTCGATCCTCAGACTTTCCTATGTCACCTTAGAGGCGAAAATTCCTAAATTCGGTATAGACCAATTTTCTCATCCTCGTTAAGAGGGACGTACTGCTGAATCTATCTGTTCGGTGAACCAGCGAGGAAGAGGGGTGCAACATTACCATAGGCTTAGGGAAAGGGTGAACCAGATCGCACCCTGTTACTACTCAGATACTATCTCTTCCACTAGATGCATGCATTATCAGCAGGAGAATATCGCCCTGGGCCAGGCGCTAGTTGCACACGGTTACCTGTATAGGGGTAGTTTTGATACTGCAAAACTCCCTTAACTAGTCATCCAGGTAGTTTGATATCTAACTACAGCCTCCTCCCCCCCCCCTCTCTCTCTCTCTCTCTCTAGCCTTCTGATACCAAACCCTCTATTCTCATCCCTCGTTCACAATTATATCTCGTCCACGTTTCTGCAACCCCTTTGTCCCATTACGTCCAACGCCGGAGCAAGAGATACTCGATGTTCTTCCTCTTTGGCCAGCCTTCTTTTTGCGCCCATAAACATAGATCAAGATCCACAATGGTTCCCGGTAAACGCATTGACATTTTCTACTTCCACCGCTGACTGCTTCCTCGACCTGGAACGTTACTCAAACTGCAGCACAGACAGGGTTGGGCAATAGACTAGCCTTCTGGGGATACAGCAGTGCCAGTACATGTATTACCAGCGCCACCCCCTCCAGCGACCGGCGTTCTCGAGCGATCTATCTGTTGGAAGGTGCTAATGGCCGAGAATAATGTCGACGAATTAGGCCGCGCCCAGGACCCTCAGCGAAATATGCTTCGACTGCTTCGACTGCTTCGACCGTTACGACGCCTGTGAAAGTTACTCCTGGGCCTCGGGACAATCGTTGCTCAATCGTTTAACCAGTCGAGTGACAAGGACTTGGCAGTTACGTTATGAGTCTTTGTACAGAGTTTGATGCTTTTTGTCATCGGTGTTAATAATGTTTAGGGTAGGTCGCGTCTTGATTTTTCTAAGGGTTGCGAAGATATGCAAAATTTCTATTGATTATTACGAATGAACCCTTATTTATTATCCGTTGAATACTCAAGTGACAAGTCCCAGTGAACGAGTGACAGGAGAATGCAGCGAGTTATCGTTATAGACAGTCGGATCGATTTTTCGATGAATTCATGTAAAAAGGGTATAAAACGTCATGGCGAATAAGAAAGCAACGAAGCAAAAGCTCTTACGCGGAAATTGCACTGAATTCTACAGAAGGGTGTCGAAAAGCCCAAGTGTTATTTATTTCCTCGGGTACTCGTTCCTTTTATCGAAAAGTTCCTCGGGCACAAAGGGCAGCGTCTGCCCCACTGTCACGTGGCTGAGTAAGAGGGTGGATGGGGTTGAGGGGTTGAGGGGCTGAGGGGTGGTGTCGTAGGTCATGTCGCTCGATCGGTATAGAACTCCAACCCCACGTGGACGGGGGGCTGTAATATCACAGCCTCGGATATCCCGTATACGTATGAATTTGTTTCACACCCTCGAAAAAAAAAGAATTTCTTTATTAAGGGTTGAACCGAGAAATTTCAGGTGACAGTTGTCGTCCGGATGCGGTTTATCTGGTCGTCGCGACTCGGCTGGAGTCGCGAATTCGCGACATCACGTGAGCGAGAAGTGGGTTCGCGAGAGGAGCTCGGGCTTTCAACCCCTTGCAGACAGGGTTGCGAGCTTGCGCTCACATCAAAAGCAATTTATACGATTATATGCATGGCGCCTTCAATGCGCCTTAATCAAATAAGCCGAGCCACGTTGCCGGCAGACGGTGGAACTTCTGAATCGACGTACTTTGAAACGTACAGCCTGGAAAATTCATTCCCTCGTTCCAGTTACGCCTTCCCGACACCAATACCCCCCCCCCTCCCCACATCCCCACATCCCTCCTGTAATACCATCCCTTACATCCATATTATATACACCGATGTCACTGTGAATTCATTTATGACACGTGTACCAGCGTATTTACTTACAAGTAACGCGAGCATCCCTTGCAGCATCCCTCTGTCACCACGTGTGTACCAGATCGTGGAGAGTAAGGTCCAATATTTTTTTTCTTCTTCCTTTTTCTCCACTCGGTATCACCTGAGGTGTTTCATTGGTATTTCTACACAGACCGTGTGTACCGTAGGTGTAGTGTGGTGAAAATGTTTTCAAATAGGATTCCAGGGAGAATAGGCTTGAGTGGGAAGGTGCATGCACCCTGCACGCTGGGAAATTGCAGGAACGGTAGAAATGCTGGAAACGGTGCCAAAATCTCAAGAGAAACGCCTCGCCCGGCACTCTTGGCTGCGGCGGATCTCACCGCCTCCTCCGCTGCCTCTCGGCTTCTCTCTGTGCTTTGTTATGTTAATTGTTTCAAACTCAGGGCATCATCGCTACGTTTATTTTCCATTCTCGTCGCCTGCCTTCGTTCCCTTACTGCCGACGAACGAGGTACATATATGTATCTATGTATACATACATATAGATGAATACAAACATAGTGCGGTAGAGTATCCCATACTCCTCGACCATTTTATATTCTTCGTACGTTAAGGGGAGGTTTTTGCATCCTTAAAATAACCTTATCGAATCGATGTCTTTATTCAACCCTTGATTTCCCTTTTGTCGCTATTTATTTCGTATCGATACGAGCTAGGGGGCTGGCTTAGTTTTTTTCTTTTATTTGTCTTAAGCTTCTTTTCACGCTCTCTTCCTCGCTGCATTTCTTTGGGCTCGCGATTAATCTTTTCCCTGGGTATATAAAATCGATTCCGCGAAGTGGGCGGAGAATTGATTGGGACTCGCTGCGGATCGTTAAGGCGTAAAGTTTTCAGGAAAGTGGAAAACGATCGGCAATGGATTCTGGGGGTTTGTGGTGCCAGCAACCACCTTAACCTATTCATTCGGTGAATAATCCTTTATGTCTGTCTTCTTCGGTTTCGTCCTACGGTACGTTGTACGTATACGTATATAACGGCCTTAACGCTTTTCCTCCTATATTTTAATGGCGTCCTCCTTCCACGTGCTCCAGAATGCAGTCAAAACTGTTATTACAGTTTTAATTAAACGAAAATTATATCATTTCATACATCCTTGATGCGACCCCGAGAGCGCTGGGGCATGCTGACGTATTCAGAGTGCCCCAAGCCCAACCCCCTCCGCCGCAGCCACCCTCTGTTTCGAATATTCTATAGTTTCAGACTTCACCCTTATAACGTTCAACCTTGCTACCTTTATGCCTACATACCTACCAACACAGCGGGTCTACATCTGATCGTGACCCGAGGGGCTCGTCACTTTAATCCCTCAATTTTTTAATGCTCGCCTAAGTTTTAGTATGCGATATTGTTTTTCAGGATTTAGTTTTTCATATTATAAAAATTATACCAGTCACCATATTTTGTCGTGATACTAATAGATTTGGGTTTTAATAATTTTTTCGTAAAATACTTTCAAGCCATCCACGGTCAGTTGTCTTGTATATGTATGTCATAAGGGGGTGGAACGATCCTCTTTAGGGGGTTCGGTCGTCCGTTTTCTCTTAGGCAAGAGTATGGGCGATTCATCGAGGCGAAAGGAGCTAACTTCGTTCCTCGGAGTCGGACAATTTTCACGTGAATTTGGCTATCAGTGCGCTATCAGTGCCGTGACTTCCGGTGCCCGGAAGAGTTCTCTCTTCGTCCTTCGACGACCTCTTCTTGCATTCTGTCCTGTAGTCTGATTATACTTCTCTTCCGCTGAGTATTGGGTTCTGGATCCATCATGATTTTTAAAAGGATCTTTATGAGGGTCCAGTCTTTCGAAAGGGCCGATATATCACTCGTTTTCTAGAGTGTTGGGGAAAGAGGATCTAAGAGTGCAGACGGAGAGCAAGTTTAGTGAATTTTGAGCCAGGCAAGGGTAGCTGCCCTGGAGAAGCAATAACGGCTTTGGGCTCTGCCGTAGGGATGACCGCAGGATCTCGGCTGGGCTATCGACGTTACTTGGGTTATTTCGTAGGTGCATCCTGTTAGGGTGGAGGAGGGTGCTGCCGATGGTAGCTGGTGTAGGGTAACGAACGACCTGGGCAACACCGAAGATGTCGGTCTGGCACAATATTATCCTAGTAGGTGCCTGCAGTTCGGAATTTACTTCGAGTTACGTAAGCTTGTGGCTGGCTAATACCGGCGTGTCTCCACTTTCGAGACTGAAATTGTTAACCCAAATTGCGCGGCCGTACTTGACTCAGGTTAGGTTGCTGACACACTCGGAACTAAATCTATGAAATATGCAGGGGTGCGTCTATAGTCGATCGAAACATAAAACATTTAAAACATTCGAAATTGAAAAAAAATTGCATTCGTTCAAAAGTAACCAACCCTTAAGTTGCTACCGTACGCGAACGGCCTCACAAGCTGGGGAGGGATGAATGTATGAACTCCTGTGCACAGGGAAATTCTCTCGCTAACGAGACAACGTTTTTGTCTGGAAACACAGTTAGAATTTGTTAGAAGGATTAAACAGTACTTTATTCTCACGAGAGTTAACACCTCTGTCCTTTGAACTTTGAACCTCGTGAATTACGGCGATGGTACACATTTTTTTCTCATAAGGATTTCATGCGGTTTCGACGTGAGCGAGGATCACGTTAATTTTGAAGATATGTGAGAATTATGATTTTGACGTAATTTTATTATTGTGCGATAGGGGGCGGCGACTTTTTATAGAGAACTTTGGACATTCGTTATAATTTTATAGAGAGGTATTATATGACATATATAGGTATATCGTGCCACAGTTTTGTAATAGGTATATCGATGTTGGTGGGAAACGCGTGGAAGCAATGAATTATAAATGTGTTTGAAAACTCGGTGGTAAGTTTTATATATCGTGTCTGCGGCACTTTGCGATTCCCAACTATTTCCAGGTACTATAAATGCCTTTCTTTCAATTTGACTTTGTAACTTTGCCGCCATATTCAAACTCCACTGTGTCTCGTAGCGAAGACCCATTTGTTCCTCGCCTCGACCACCAGCACGACATTCGTGCTGCGCCTTTTAATGCACGGATGTCTTCACCAAGAAGACATCCTGGGCACGCATGGCCCGGGCTTATCGCACCCCTTTCACGTAGTACACACCAGCAGTCCCTCGCAGATAAGGGGCTGGGTCTTGACCTGGGGCAATGTTTTGACAGGCTGTAAAAGTGCTACGTCAGCCGGCTTCAAAGCCATCCCCGAAGGGTAGGATACTAGAAAATTTATAAGTATCACGAACGATTCCGCTTGGCATTTCAGTGTCCTTGTCTTTTTTTCCCCATCGCTGGGGGATGCTTCTCGTTTCATCCCGTTGTGAATCATAAACGCCGAAGAGAGCGAGGAAGGGCCACCCTCTGGGTCTCATAGGCCAGACGCACTGGTCCATAACCCAACGGGATTATCTCGCCTCGTCAGCATGACCGTTCGCTTGGGATCTCAAAGATAATAATTTGGGACGATCCTTCGTCAGGATCCTTGTCGACCATCTTTTTCTTCCTCATCTTCCTTTCGCATCCTGGTTTCGCTTGCCGTACCTGGTTCGTAACTCTTACCACTGGGACCGCGATTTTTATAGACGTTTGAAGTTGGTACGAGGCCAGACCGATGTCGGGGAGAAGGTTGGCTAGGTAGCTAGCCGTCCAACCAGTCCACCGAGTCAGTCAGTCACTGAGCCTGTCTAGCTTCAGTGATCCTAGTCAGTGGAGCCTATCCAACATGGTCAGGGCATCCGGATCTGGTGAGCAAGTCAGCCGTACCAGGTTCGCTTTTTGGCGAGCTACCGGACAGAAATGTTGTTTAGCTTGATTGAACTTTCAACCTAGGGGTTTTCCCTCCCTCCCTCTCTCTCTCTCTCTCTCTCTCTCTCTCTCTCAAGGCGCACTCTCCGGCCCTCACCACCTTCACGGCTATATATATGTATACATGGGATATCCACCATCCGTACAGGAGGAACCCTTCCTGTATGCTGGCCCAATGAGGTCTCCGAACTAGGCTGATACCAACCCCTGCCGTTTCAACCCTTATACGACTATACGCACACACACAGAGAGAGAGACATGCCAGCCGTTTGAATTTCATACGATTCACAGTTTATCCGGATAACGCAATGAAGTTCAACTGAGCGCATCTGCAAACCCCTGGCAGGGCTTTGGCATCGATTCGATGTAGGTACGGTAAGGGTGCGACCTTGATTCTCTACCAATCACCCCCTTTCATTCATTATCCATACATACGAATGTACGTATACAGTAGTATATATACATGTGTATGTATATATATATATATTTAGATGTGTGCATTTTGCTCTAGCTTCGCACAGACCGTATATCTATATAGTTGCTTCTGTAACGTGTTAACGGGAACTGTAGCTTGGACGGATTTCGAGAAACTAGGTATAACGGTACATGGTATAGGGTAGTCTAGGGTATTTAGTGGGCAGGCGTGCATTAACGCGATATTAGCACAAACGGAATGGAAACGGAACGTAACGTAAGGGAACTGAGTGGAAGGAGAAACGGGACGCTAAGATCAACAGCATTCATATTGAACGAGGCGAAAGTCCTGAATATTCATGTAGACTTGTAGCCAGGGAGACGGGATCGTGACTAGTCGATGTACAGAAGAGCAAAATGCGCTTTAATGCTTTGGTGATGTGAGCAAAACATGTCGCCGGCGACGGAAGATCTTCTGTACCCGAGCCTTTGTAACTCGTCGAAGGATTGGGTTGATCGTACGCATTTCCCATGTAAGCGTGTATATACATATATATCGACATATACGTATATACAAATATATATAGAGAGAGAGGAACATAGATATACATATACACATATACAATGAAGGAGACCCCAGGGCGAAATTATCTATTGATTTTGAATGGGTGGCCACCATGGCGGATTAGGCTGACCAGCAGGTTGCGGTGATTGAGGCTATGTCTGGCCTTCTGCCCCGACCATCCGGCAGCTTTATCATGGCCACCCCCACGCTGGCGCGGGTACACGTGTAATCAGCCGCCGATCAGCCAAACACGAGGGTCAAGCCCGGCCGCATATTATTTTGCGGGCTACCCGGAAAACCTGGTAAAAAACATAGAGAAATAAATGGAACAAGACGGTGCGAGTAGATACGCGGGGTGTCTTCTTGAAAAAAAAAAAATAATAATTTATTGGAAAAATTGTTCTGCCGCTGTAAATCATAATGAGGATTGTTACCCTTGGTCCAGGGTCACGTGGGCTAATCGAGCACGTGAGACTCGAGCTACCTATGGCGAACGTGGCGCCCTCCTGATTTATTCGATGAAATTAAAGAACTTTCTCAACATTCCTAAACCTCCCACCTCCCTCTGTCCTCGTTCTACAAAGTGGCTCTAATTAAAAGACTATAAAGAGTCTCGCTGCAGGGCAACAGTGGCGCAGGTTCACGTGTGTGGGCGGGGGGGGGGGGGGCAGGAGGGGAGGGTGTACGTGGGGTGTCCGGGAAAGTATAACTGCTCCTTTCATGTTCGTCCCCGTAGGGCCAGCAACACTGCTTTCGGTACGAAGGGTCGTAGACTCCGAGGCTGCACACTCGCGGAGAAGTGAAAGAGGAGGTTAGCAGTGGGTGGTCGAGGCTGGAACGAAGCTGAGGGTTGAAGGTGGAGCCGCGTGGTGCGCGGGGGGCGCCGCAGTCACTCCCTAATTATTTCTACCTCGGTTTCCGAGCAATGGCTATATAACGGGATTCCATTGTTTAACTGTTAATTTTTGCGGCGTGCGGCCACCGTAAGCGTCTGGCGAGGCACGCGAGCGCGTCCTGCAGCCCCCCTGCCCTCCCCTCGCCTCTCCCTTCTAACTAGACTGCGATTCCACGCCAGTTGTAATTATTTACCCTCGAGCCCTTTCGAGAGAACTCTATCCTCGTGTTTCCTCCTTTGGCCAACATTTATACTTTACTACTTGGCTTCACTGGTCACATCTATATGGGTGTCTATATATGTATATTTGTATATATATTATATTATATATCATATCTTTCTATCTGCTTCCCTTCGTTTCTCCCTTTTACTTCGGCTTTCTTCTCAGAGAGCTTCTTTAAGCTACTTTCTTGACTCTCTCTCTCTCTCTCTCTCTCTCTCATTCTCTCTTTCTCTTCTGTGCCATCTAAGATTTACCTCGAGAAACGAGATCACATGGAGAGAAAGTAGGTATATGGACGCTTCTCTTCTTCCTCCAGGAACGAGTTGACCCTAGTCTTCCTTCTTTCTATTCCCCTTTCCCCTTTATCAGTTTTTTACTTTCTCCTTTGAGTCACCCACTCTCTTCCACAGGCTCACCTTAGAGTTCTTTTTAGCAACTCTCTCTCTCTCTCTCTCTCTCTCTCTCTCTCTCTCTCTCTCTCTCTCTCTTTCTCTCCTGGACCCACTCTCTTCCGACTTCCCAGGATCACTCGGCTTAAGCAAGCGTGGAGTAAGGATCGCCGCACTGCGGCTCATCAGCCTCCTAAGCCATCCTGGTCCGTACACAATGTACAGTCAGAATAGGAGTATATCTACTAACCTCAACTGTACACACATGACTGCACGTAGGTAACATGACAGACAGAGAATCCGGTACACGTAACGTGCTAGACAGCGAGAGCGAGTGGAGGAGCGAGGTAAGGGGGTTTACGTGTATCTCTCTAGTGGATGTTAGTCGAGACGTCGAGTTATCTGCTACCCGGTGTCCTTGAAATAGACTCCAGTCCAAGATCGGTGCGGTGGATCTACTCGGGATTCCCTCAGACCCCTCGGATCTCCCTTGCTCCCGATTTCCTATTGGAGGAGCAAGAATCTCGGATCCCCAGGAGGCGCCAATGTCGCTCTCCGTCGATACCCTTTACAGGGACAGCATCATGTATCTTCGGCTTTAATAAGGGGAGTCCTCTCGCTCCCCTCACCCTCATATTCGCTCACTCGCTCGTCCGAGTCCCGTGGGGTAGGTTGCTGCTGGCGCGGACTTTCCTTTCGGGGCTCCAAGCTGCGATGGGCTCTGGGATAGGATGAGGCGTGTTGCTTCGAATAAGAGACAGATCTATAGCAGACCCCTTTGGAGGATGAGAAAGCAGCCTCACGGGCAACCAAGCCTGCCAAGCAGGCAGGCAGGCAGGCAGGCAGGCAGGCAGGCAGGCAGCGAAAATGTAACCTATAGTAGGCCGTGGCTGTATTGATCAAGACGAGGCGGGGACGGAGCCTCCTTCGCCTCTATTTCCGTTGTTGCCTGGCTCGCGCCTACGAGAAAGCCGGCTTCTTTGGCTCTTCGGGGGGTCTCTCTCTTTCTCTCTTTCTCTCTCTGTCTCTCTCTCTCTCTCTCTCTCTCTCTCTCTCTCTCTCTCTCTCTCTCTCTCTCTCTCTCTCTCTCTCTCTCTCTCTCACGCTCCTTATAACCATGCCTTCTAGGAGAGCAACCAGCCTCCGGGAATCCACGGAAGCCACAGCGGAGTTCCTCGAATCTACTCATTTTCGGATCCTACCCCTGCGGCGCTTGGCACCGAGTTAGATTACGGGCCTTCCAGACCGTCGCTCCTCGTGGCGCCGCCATTGCCTGGCTGCCTGGCTGCCTGAGCGCCTGAGTGCCTGAGTGCCTGCCTTGACTACCTTTAGTCACAAGACTGCACCTTCCGTTTGATTGCTTAATTTCGGACGACCCTTCCCCCAGCTACTCCGAACCACCTATTGCACTCACTATCCGTCTTGATCCGACTACCCTCTGACGTATCTCTTTGTCTCTGTCTTTCCTTAGACCCTTGACGATGATCCACATGCATATCCACTGTCGGTTTGACTTACCGCATTCTGGAGCACGCACTACCCCATTGGGGAGTTGTCTCATCGATTATTGGATATCCATACGTACCCTTAGACACCAGTCTGGCATACTTCATAGCTGTAGACCTATATATTCCCTATGTATACGTAGGGACTAGACTTATGATTTTTCACCCTTGGCAAGGACGCTCTCCACGACACCGACAACACTTTCGGCCGGACTTTCAATAAGGTCCCAAGTCTCCGGTCTATGTGGGGGAGGGAGCAGAGGTAATATGCGCATCGGAGAGAAACTCAAGGGATGGGAGTATAGAGTGAGTGGCTGAGCATGGCGCCGAGGTCGCCGACTATTTTACGCTCAGCTGCTCCGTCGTATCTCATTTTTCCATGAGCTCACGACGCCCGACGACGTCCGACGACGCTACCCCGTTTTACGTGTAGACCGCGACTACTTCCTGTCCCTCTCGCGCCTCTATCTTCGTGCACCCTTGCTGGAGGCATATCGCGTGATATATAAACGATTTAAAAATTACTTCACCTCATATTCATTTACAAAGTAACCCTTGTCTGTCGAATCGACTGCATATCTTGAGCGCGCTCATCTAGCGGGAATTTCAAACGTATCCAATGACGGTAACGACGACCAATCAGCATCGTAGAAAAGTAGTGACAAAATTTCAAGACATTTTCAAAATACGACTGATTAACTCTGTCATAAATCTTACACTAAAGGAAATACGCTGTCTCACTTATCTCGCAAAGATTTCATGCGAAAACTCTATATTTCTATACTCCGTTTCAATTTTTTTCCCCAAACAAGTATGCCTCGTGAGCTTTATTAGCGTCGTCGTCGTCTTCGTCATCAACGACGCTCGCTGCCGTCCCTGCAGAGTGACCCTAGTCCCGTCTATAGCAACATACGTATCACGCCGGTACATGGCAGATGAGAAATTGTGCCTTTTTTTCAGCTTGGTAGTCTCGCGAGGAAGGGATATATAAAAATAGGAGAGAGAGAGAGAGAGAGAGAGAATGATGGGTAAAAAAAGAAAAAAATGTGGACGGTCCACTGCGCGAAGCACTCCTGCCCGTGGCAATGCTGTTGGTGCTCGTTCCCGTGCACCCTCTCTCGTATATTTATGCGATACATTACGTATTCGGGTAAATGACACGTGACTTGATTTACTGGGAACGACCGTGTCGGAATAAAATGCGAGACTCGGACGGGTTCGTGGGATTTTCCAGAAACTAATCCCAGTGTAGGTAGGTCTGCGTGAAACGTTAATGCGCGGCCATTTTTCCCCACAGCATCCCCCAATACCGTAATATACAAATATTTAATTATATTATTCATTACAATGAATTTCCTCGATCCGAATTATACTCGCACTCCGGTCAGAGTCGAGAGGATCGTGAAAGCTAAAACGTTCCACCCCATTTCGTGACGTATGCATTTAACTACACGTACGGTCGCCTCTCTGCATATGTACATATATTTACATTCCCTTGCGTTCTACTCCAGTCCGCCAATCTCGGCTACCACTGGAGAAAGAGCAACGTCCATTGGCTGTCGCTGCTATCGCTTTTCGAGATCGACGCTTCTCATTTGAATTGGGAATTTGGCTTCGGACGTGCACGCGCCTATTTCGGGCCTCGTTCGTGGCTGCTCCTGCGGAAGCAGAGCAGTAGAAACAATAAGTGGGACCGAGTGACGTAAAGTTGAGTAGGCAAGTCGAGTGGAGCAGATGGGAAGTGAGTGGCGAAGTTGCGGGTGGCCTCGTTTAAGCTTCGCGCTTTATATCCCGAAACACGCACCCCTATTTAATCCCTTTCGTCTTTTCAGAGCAGAGCGCGTGAACCACCGCCGGCTCCTTCTAATTGATGTAGTTTTTATCGACTTACGCACAGCCCGAGAGCGTTTATTCATTCAAGCGCTTTTCCCCTAGGAGGGCTTGAAAGAAACCGCATCGTTTACCAGCGAACGCTACCATCCCCCTCCCCTCACCCCCCCTTGCCCTCTCCTCCGCATTCCAGCCAGCCTGACTCTGCTCTTCGTTTCGCTCGTACCTCTTGGACGGTATACGTCACGAGTGCGTTTCCATCAATGAAAGTGGATTAACGACACTTGGGCCATTTTATTGTCTCATTGTCACTGATAAGACGATCGATTGATTTTTTAGAGTAATTAAATTGTTCGGTAAGAATGCCGAGGCAGCTGGCTTGGGATAATTTTCTTGTTGTTTTAGGAAAGTTTGGAAAAATCTTTTTTTTTGAGATTATTGTATTTTCTGATATATTTTCTTTATCTCGATGTGGATGCTGTGCTTTTTTTTTCATCGCCACAGTTCTCACTCCCTTGCGGTTGGGGAGATCGAGATTGTCGATACGTTCGAGCAGAACGGCGATGCCTGGAGGTTTCAGAAGATGTTGGACGAGGGTAGATGCCATGGAACGTTTCGTTGGGTAGGTTGTCGACGAGGGTAGAGGGGTTGTTGCTTCAGAAAGCAGAGAGAGAGAGAGAGAGAGAGAGAGAGAGAGAGAGAGAGAGAGAGAGGAGCAGAGCAGAGCCAAGAGATAGCGAGATAGAAGAAACTCCTTAAGAAGAGTAGTCGGCTCTCGGAGGAGACCTAGACAAATGCACTCCAGTTGTTTTCTCCGGTTCCGTTCGGTCTTTATCAAATCTCCTCGGGCGGGCCCAGAGCTTTCGTGCCTCGAGAATCTCGCGATAATGCTCTCCTTGAGAGAGGCCACGCCTCTGATAAGAATCGCGATAAATACTTACCCCATGAAGATCCAGGGGAGCGTCGTGAGAAACTTTTGCGCGTGAGCTTCAGGGACGTCCCGTACGTATAGACGTTTGGTATATTAGTTCCTGAAGTCCAGGCATTTCTTGACTGCGCTTGGCAATTTTTAGCTCCCAAGTACAGGAAACTGTCTTTCTGATTGCCTCCTTGAGGTTCTTTGACGCGCGTCGCGTGCCGTTTGTCTTTAGCTCGGATAATGACTGAAAATCATGCCCGACAATTGAACCAGAGTGAAGCGTTAGGATCGCGAGTCGTAGCACTTTATTGCATAACCGGTCTCTGGAGGCTGCCATGTTGGCTGCTTATTCTTTTGTTGGCTACTAAAGTGAGGAACTTAAGGTAGACGAGGCACCAGGAAAGTGGTAGCAGTGGCAGCAGCGGTAGCAAAAGTGGCAGTGGAGGTGCAAGCATGAAGAAGAAGAAGAAGAAGAAGGTGGTAAGGGAAAGAGAAGAAAGAGAAGAAAGAGGAGAAAGAGGAGAGTGCCTGTGGTAGAGGGAGGTGGCGCTCGAGCTGGGATGGAGTTGTCCTTGCTAGGAGAGTGGGTGGTCCCGCTGGTGAACCTCCAGTTTCAGCAGCTATAAGCACCTCCATCTCGTGCTGGGGCTATGGGAGCGCAGCTGCCGTACTTTTAATATTGTTCTACCAGAGTTAAAATATGAGACTGCGGCACAACTCGGGTTTCGGGAGAAGAACCACTCTTGGTGCGTCTCATCCTCCGTTCCTATCTCAGCTCCCATCCCAGAAGCCTCGAGATGCGATCCAACCAGTCGGCCATATTGAGGGAGAAGGCGGCAAAAAAAGACTCCGCCAAGACGATATACGTACGTAGTACGTTCGACGCACCTGATGCGTCGTGGCGCAGCATCCGAGTAAAATAGAATCTGCAAAGAGGCAGCTCACGATCTCATTTTATTCCCCGCGATACCTCAGTGTCTCGTGTATTTGCCTCTGATATCAATTGGTTATTTGTCTACAAATTGCGACACCCCTCGAGCACGTCCCACTACGTCCCTCGGCGTTTCTGATTACTTTGGGCAGGTTCCGTCCATCCGCCGGATTTCCGTTACGGATTTGTTTGCCCGCAAAGTTTCGCCCCGCTACACTTGCGGGACGCATTACCTTTATTTGTTGCCAGATGCTACGTCAACGAGGAAGATGCTGAGATTATTAAACGAGGAGACGAATCGTCTGATGGTGAATTGATAAAGAGAAACAGCAGCGATGCCTTTCAATTAGTTTAGGGGTTTATAATTAAATGGTTTTTATTTTCGAGATAGGTCTGTCAACCGGAGGTTCTAATTATGGTTTAATATGCGGTGGGCACTCTGAGCTTGCAATGGCTATTTTAATTAATTATCTTTATTAATAATTAAAGTGGCATTAGGAGAGATAGGACTAAGGGACGGATGGATCGATGTGTGCGCATCGTGCCCAAACACGATGGGTTAGGTCGGCTGTGGAAGGTTGATGGGCGGCGAAAGCGCGAGGAGGTACAAGGGGCGGGAGGGGGGTGGCGTCCCTGGGAGGTACAGGGGGCTGCTGGCTGAAGAGGGTGGTGAACGCGAGGGTCGCGATAAAACGCGCTATGCAAAATATTCCGTGTTGAAGTACAAACGAAATGCAAATGGGGCCACGCTATGCGTCGCAGACGTTTGGCAACACTGTTTGGGTTTCGTCCGGGGGAGGGGGAGGGGGTGGCTGGCTGGCTTTAGGGGTTGGCCAGAGAGGCAGGCAGGCAGGCAGGCAGGCAGGCAGGCAGGCAACGTTGGGTCGTTGTACTGCGTCCCGTCCGTCAACACCTCGCCACCCCCGAGCAGGCGAAACTATAAAATACACGTGACACCCCTTGCCGACTACCCGACTACCACCCGACTTTCGGTTGCACCGACGTCACTACCCCCTATCGTACGGCTATAGCATTTTCTACGCACTATACCTGCGGATGACTCTTCAAGGTCACCGTTCACCCTTACGTTTCGAAGTAAAAGACGGGGAAAAAAGTTGATTCCCTACCCCCGAGGCGACATCAGCCACGAACATGGAGAATGTCGCCGGTATGTTTTCTTTTCGTTTGGGGGGTTTAGTTTAGATCTAGGATCGTTATCGATGACTTGGGCGTTGAAAGTGATACTGTGGGAAATCGAGTGGAGTATTTAACTAAGGGTAGTTTTGTATTTGCTTTAGGAAAATTTAACGTCGCCGCAACGAGAGGGATGCTGGATACTTATTTATACTGAAATCGCGTAAGGATATTCTCGTGAAGGGTAGCGAATATATATCCACTGCTAACTAGAGTCGTCTGGATGGGGTAGTTTGAGGGTTGCTACTTCGTTTCAAATATACTGCGATCCCCTTTTACTCTCTTCCAAGTATTTTACCACTGGCAGCCACGGGACGATCACTCGAGAAGTTTTAACGTTACTCTCGCTGCGTCCAATTTCGTGGTGTAATTATAACTTTGGGGTGGCTGAAGGGGGAGGGTGGCTCGTGAATGGGGATGCTGAAGCGTCAGTAAACTAAACTATTTTAATATTTCAAGGTGTTCCTTGCGCACGGGAAGGTGGTAGCACTGCTATAATAAACGATGGTTTTATGGTAATGAGTCAGTGAAAGGATCCACCCCTTGTAAGGAGGTTGATAGTCACTATAGCCAAAGGGCGCGAAGGGCCAGGAGTACCGAGGAACATGGATAGCACCGTACAGAGATATGGGAAGTGAGAGAGGCGAAAGCGGCAGACGAGAGAGTGGAGGGTGCGTGTTTTGCGCCCTGTGTAAATCCTCGTGTCTCGTCGTATTTGTCGTTTGAATTTAGACGTTTCCAGCACCGTCCGACGGAACCGCGCGCGGCCCGTCGCGTTTCGTTCATTGCACAAACAACTCGTTAAGTTTAGCTACCCGAATTCATCGGCTCGTAGCTGCCTTTCGCTTTTGCCGGAAAACATGAGCATCCACCCCCCCGCACCCAACTCGTCGGTTGGCATTCGCTACCACTGACCTTTCAACCCCTACAGTACTCAACGTTCGCATCGTCCCTTCCCGCTTCGCCCCTCGGTGATGCGGTTCTTTACCTAACGGGGTCGTTACTTCGTACCCTTATAATAACCACGACAAGTGGCGGCATCCCTGCAAGGACCAAAGTCCAAGGGTTAAATCATCGGATGGGAGCAGCACCCTCTGGTTCCTCGGGTCTATACAGAAATAACAGTAATGCCGTTGCAAGCAAATGGCAAATGGCAAATGGCTCACGGTATAGCATCCTGGTACAATCAGGCTTGATGCCAAACAGTTCCAGCCACTCCCCACAGGTTCCACCCTCGGGATTGGTTGGCAATTACAAGATGCGCGATAATCCGCAGACTTGGCAGCGAACGCCACTTGCGTTAACCCACCAAGATTAACACTTACCTACACGTAACTCTTGGCTTTCTAGCGTTACCCTCGAGCGAACACTTGGCCACCCTCTTTGAACGGAGGGCGCCCCTCCCCTTAAACTTCTCGGTGGTCGCCGTTCGATATTAATAGGATATCCTCGGGTGATGGATGCTATTACGTTATAAATAGAAGAAAATAGACGCAGAATAAGCGTGGGTGGATAGGTCTTCGTTTTTTGAGACTGGACCTATTTTCTTTTCACCCCTCGGAGGGTGAACGAGCGGGAACGAACGAAAGGGGTCAAAGTATCGCGTGCTATGAAAATGGGACCGTACTCGAGGCTCGCTGTTCCTCATCCCCAAAACAATTTTGCCTGTTTTGTCTGTCTGCTCGCTTTAAACTTTGTCCCTTCCTGTGGTTTCTTTTTTCTTGTTTTTTTTTTTAATCTTACGCTTCCCGGTCCATATGCAACGATTCGTTTCGCCAGGGAGACCCGTTCATTAACTTCTCGCGAAACAGGGGAGGCTGTTCTGATGTAAAATGAAAAGTTTCCGGCAAGTTTTTTCTGAATAGGGAAAATTACCTCGGAGGATTATCGAGTGCGGTTGCAGGTCGACGGGGGTGGTTCTTAAAAATACGGCAGGCTCGAAAGTAGGGACGGTGTATATAGGGGCTGCTCCGACTGTACGTAAGTCAGGCTGCGCCGAACTACCCTGGGTATTAGAGTTGCTCTGGCAAAAGTCCCTGAATCTTGTCGGCGGGAGGAAAAAGAGCGAGATACTCGGGGGAGGGAGAGGGGTGACTCAAGAGAGCCAAGAGAGTCGGAAACGAAGTAGCCGCACAACCCTCGGCCGCAAAAGTTGGATTTATACCGCGGAAGCCTCGGAATTACCGAATCGAAGATTTATACACTTTCTCCCTTAGAATGAGCGTATCGCGAATGGCCATTCGAGAAGAGAGAGTAGAGTCCGCATAGGCGGCAGCACAATCGCTATTAGCATCGGTAAGGGGAGGACCGTACTCTTTATATCGGCTTTAAATTGAAAATTGCTGAGCGATCATGGAATTCGATGGATGCAGTAATGAGCGTGGGGTGATAAGTGGATAGATTCTAGGGGTTCGAAGTGGCATCGACCGCGATGCTGGCACCATACTCCGCGCTGGCTGGTTCCAGCGGTGCCTTAGAAATTATTGATAATCTTCGACAGCCATTTTGCCTCCTTGACAGGATGTCGAGGCTCCCTTTGCCATGGTAAAAATGTTCCACCCCCGTATCTTTTACTTATCCATATTCTCCTCCTTCCCTCCCTCCCTCTTTGAGCCCCCTCGGACACGAACCCCTCTCCTCGGCCGTCCGCCGTCCCAACGGGTGGGACCTTCAACGCTCTGGCCGTCGATGGAAACATAAAAATCACATTACCCAACCGAGTAATCAATCGGTTAGCCAACGAGGGGTGGCGCTGCTTGTCGCGGTATTTCTGCCCCGTCACGTTTCCCATGCTTAATCATAATCCATTTCATATTTCCGCCCTCGACGCGTCAAGAGCCGGCGTCCCGCCAGGATTAGAGCGTCCCGAAACCTTGAAGCTTATGTTATTTTCCACTTGGTCCTAATTTATGCCTAAACTCTCCGAACCCTCAAAACGAAACCATGACTGGCTACAATTTTAAGCTTTTTCTAACAATCTTCTTTTTTCCCTCACCTTTCGCAGCCCCTATTTCAACCGCAACCGCAACACCAATAAACAGCTCTGCCACCTGTAAACGGATATTTGGAAAAAAATCTCATCTAATTTCCGATCCACGTTCAGTGACGTAGTGGGTAACAGATGTCCAGTGGTTAAGGATCCAACCAACCAGAAACCAGATAACCAACCTGCCAGATGCATCGTAGCGTATGGGAAGGCTTTTGCGCGTTCGTGCCATCCGAGAATTTAGCCGGATGTTAAGCACAAGTGTTAATAGCTTCTTCCGTATATAGCCAGTGACCCAGTCTCCTTATCACAATAAATTATCTCTACGATCCTTTATTTTGGCGCGGCGGGAAATTTGAATCTCAATACTCAAAGTCAATAAAATGCTTATTTATTTGAGTCGTATTGCGAGACTCGTGTGTGCCGATTCCGATAGATTCGGTATGACAGCTATCAGATAATTCCAACGAACGTATTTAGCCTCAATGAACAAAACGGAACCATTTGAGTTCAGAGTCGACACACAGTCGTCTTTATCGCCGACGGGACGCGACGCCCGTCAGGCGCATCGTGTCCCTCAGGCTGCATTCTCATCCACCGTTTCAAAGCTACCACCCCAAACCCTTCAAGTATTTTATCCACCCCACTCAATTAATCTACCTGTTCACCTAATTAACACGTCCTCGGGGTTACATTTTTTTTCTATAAAGATCTCCAACCGGTAAAATATTTTTATTATATTATTTTTTAATATATGCATATTTGCCAATTGCGGATGGCCGATTATGTAACTATCAGAGTATAGGGTAAAGTGCACAGACAGGGCACGCGAGATGCGCTAACACGATACAGCCATTAAACGTATTTACTTTATGAGCGACGAAGCTCACGTAAGGGGTTGATGGGGAAAGATTCAATGGACCCGACCACGTGATAGGACACGGCTCACCAGCCCTGTTAAACGGTCCTCCGATTGGGTGATGGCCTGGGGAGGGAGGTGGGGGGAGGCAGTAATGCCTCCTGCCACTCGTAAGAAGAGGGTCAGGGGTTGCCCGTCGGACCGTGAAGATCAGCCTGGCAAGATATTATAGAAGTTTTATAACTGGCCTTACGCGCGCTCATCCCTCTGCCGAAGACTTTTCTTATTTATGTCGACAAAAGAAATGTTATTGTTTCACCGGGAGTCGCCGTAGCCGCGTTTCCGTTTTCAGGAGGAAACGCGACCCGAAAGACGAGTGGTCCTTATCCGGGACATCTTTCCTCTGGAAGATTCGTTAAAAATTACAAAAGTCTTCCGGCAGCCATCGGCTGCACGATCGGCGCTGCTAACAAAATTCTTTTGACAGAGAAGTAACCAGTTGGAAATAGATTTTCAGCTCAATTGGAATTTTGCTAACAACGTTGATCGTGTCCGAGTGAAAAATAATTGTTGGCACAATTTCGTTATTTGAAACCAACGAATCAGACTGTGATGCTGTATGGTAATTTTGATTATCAAGGTCGAATTGAATTTTTGGAAAATCTGTGAAGGTTCGAGTTAATGACTTTTTTTATTCGGGTTATTTGAATAATTAAGGACTTTTCGAATATTTTTTTTTAAACTGGCTTTCGTACCTGTGTCAGTGCTACGGTGCTACGTTCACGGAGGTACGTCACGTTCCTTACCGTAATTCGGAACCGATCCGTTCCCTGGCTGCAGGAACCTAGTGGAATATAAGAGTACGGAACTTGTTGCTGTTGGAGCGTTACCCGAGTGCCGCAATACCGGAGGAATTCGATGGTTTATTGGCTTTTCTCGGACGTGGGTGAACAAGGAGCTGCCGTAACGGCAGCGGAGAGCGAGAGAGACGCGCCTAGGGTGGGGGAGGACAACAGATAGAGAATCGAAGAAATTGAGAGAAAGGATGTAAGCGAGTGAGAGAAAAGGCAGACTAGCGGAGTGTACTGTAGCAGTAGGAGCACAGCTTCGGCTTGTTTATGGCAGTGCCGATGCGCACCATCTGCTCAAAAAGACTTGTTGTTTTAAATTTGAACGGCTACGTACTTTCCATCGTCCTTGCCACCTGGCACGCCATTCCTATGGATCAGACTCGCCTTTCAACTTATTCGTATTCCGTTACGCTTCTCTACGGGGAAGACCACTTTTTTTTCAAGCATTTCACGCATTTCGCTATTTAACCCAGCTAATGTCATCAGGTCGTACAGGCAATGCAAGAGTGTACTTGGGAACGATATTTTCATGGTATAAATCCGTATTTGGGTATCGTACTCGCGGAGGTACAAAAGTAGAAGCGGTCCTGTTGTGCTCGGACGAAAACTAAAAGCTCCTCATAATTAAGCGCGTTAAGCCGGCAAGTCACAATGTTGTGCCACTTCAGTTCCCTTTGTAGCCGCTTTTACTCGAAGGAACTTGACTGCGCGGTGCCGTCGTTGTGAAAGGGACGAGAGGGGAATGTAAATGGTGGGCAGGGAAGGTTAGAGCGGCGCATAGTAGTCGAGTAAGTCGCGGTACGAGGGGGCAGGGAGGGACAAGGAGTGCGAGGACAAGTGGCGGAGTGGCGGAGTGGCGGAGTGGCGGAGGAGTGGCGCAGTGGCACGCGCCGCCTCGAGTCAACCGAGAAACAAAGACGCCTCGAAACAGCAACCTGAGCAGGAGAATCGCGTCCCGAGGAAAAGGAATCCACAGGAGAGCCTCACAATGGCACAGTTAGGCTTACAAGCGTCTTGACGAGTTGCCAAGTCTCGTGGCAGACGGCCACGACGACCCCTTTGTCGACGTCGGATGGTGACAATCGTCCTGAAGACCCCTTTCGCACTGTGCCGGACGTACCGACGCCTCCTGGCGCGAATTGAAACGCTGCCAATTAATCGGCTATTGACGATTTTCTCAAAGGACGCAAAAAAAAGGATCGGATCTCCTTTATTCGGTTTTGGGTACCGCCAACCGATGTGTCTTTTTTTTTTCACGATCTCATCTTATTTCATAGACAATTTGGTCCGTGGACCAAGTCATTTTATCTGTAGTCCTTTGTCACTCTTTTATATTGAATGGGATGAACGGATGGAAGAAAAGAGTAAAATCGAAAACGTTTACTTCACCGCACACAATAGATATATACCTGGGGACAGATGGCCGAGGAGTCGAGCTTTTGGAAAGCACCGCACGTAGAGCCACGGGGATAGGCGCTCTAGGTGGCTTGGCAATGATCGCCAGCCGGTGACTCTGTGCCAGCCATTAACGGACACATGTCTCTATCTGGACTTTGTCGTGGGATCCGTAGGATTTATCGTTTACTTTTTACGCCGTTAAGAGGGCTCGGGAGAGAGGGGGGGAGGGGCAGGGGGGGGGGGAAGAAGAAAGGTGGGAAATCTGGTGACGATCGTTTCTACTAGTTTTCGATTCCGTTTCTGCCGCTGCTCCTTGGCAAATACGTAACTTGGGTATCGGTTGGTTTGTCTCTGGGGTTTCTCGAAGCTTCGGGCGTAAAAGAATCCAATGCTACGTTGCTCGATAGTGGGGAAGCAAAGTTTCCTCGAATCTTTCTTCCTTCTCTTTCCCACTTTATTTCCTTACTCTCTTTTTATCTCCTTTAATAGCCGCGATCATAGGACGAAGGAGGTGGGAAACGGGCTGGGTCTTGGATTCCGGGAGAGTACATCGATGAGATCTTTTACTTGGACCGAGATCACAGTTACCGCCGTCTCAACCTCCTCTAGATTATCTTTAATGGCCATTATACGACACTTTAGAGTATCGGAGACGTCAGCGTCTAGTCGCTTTAAACTTTTCCACCCCAGATTTCCTTTAGCGTTTCGACCAACAACCGTAAAATAGTGTCGCGGCTGTATTCTCTGGTATTTCTTGCATTCTTTTCCCTCTACGCTTTTATCTTTACATACTTAACTTAGTTACTTACCTTATATACTGGTTCACTTTCCTTCCGGAAATGAGACCGGATAATTACCAGAGACCCGTCGGACTTTGGATTCTTTTGCGGAAGTACGGAGACTTTATTTTTATGATCATTTTATTTGTTTCTTTTTTTCCCTCTCTTTTAGTTCCCCGTCCTCATTTTCTTTTCTTTCGAAGGTTTTTCGTGGTCATTTCTTTGCTAATTCAAAGCATTTCAGATACCTGTACTCGCTCTCA
This sequence comes from Calameuta pallipes, assembly GCA_030142375.1. Lineage (NCBI taxonomy): Eukaryota > Metazoa > Arthropoda > Insecta > Hymenoptera > Cephidae > Calameuta > Calameuta pallipes. The sequence continues at coordinate 1,063,087 of JARQSW010000580.1, read as the reverse complement.
GTACTCACGCTTGATTATCTTGAAAATCCCCACGTGGATTCTGGATCCTCTCGATCACGTCTGACGGCGCCACTTCGTGCCCATTAATATTGCAAACACGAGCTCAACCCGGTTAATGCTATGCATTGGTAAATAACATGGCGATTCATTTTAGCACACCCTATATAGTCACACCTGTTTGTCAATAGCTCGATGGCAGAGTCGGCGTCCGTTGGTTCCGGTCATTAAAACTTGATCCACTAAACTATTATTCGTTCCTGGTGCCGAGGGGTGAGTCGGGTTCATTATTCCCGGCTCGTTTGACCCTCAGCACTAAAAGGGAGAATAATTTTCCTCCTTCGTAAGAAATTCCAAATTTTCTAGTAACGTTTCCCCCTTTTCCCCATTCTCCATTTTTTTGTTTTCTCCTCTTGCTTAGGTGTACGGTCTGTGAACTCTTTTGGTCTCTTCCGTTAACTTCTTCTCCTTGTCTATTGTTTCTCTTTTCCTCTGTTTTTTTTTTTTTTTCGGTTGTCGAAGATCCTCCAGTCTCTCTCTCGCTCCCATCAAATAAATCGAACAGCCCGATCCCGTAGCAGGTTTATTGTTATGCAAAAGTCCGAGCTTATGCTCGATGTAGAGCAATTCGGCAGTCGGTTCGACACAATAGGGCCGGGACAGTCGCCGGTACGAAATATGCAAATTCAACGGCCGCTACCAGGCCATACCGACAAAAACAATAAACTCGAGCTATTGCATGTGTTCGTACATCGACGGATCCATAAAAATATCACAGCCGAACAACCGAAGAGGATCGGTATGGTATGGGGGGCTGGTAGCTATTATTTAGCAACATTGAACTGTCCGTCGGTTTAAATTTTCGCACGGTCTGACTGTTAACGAATTTACAATTTTCCCCGCTATTTCACCATCTTTTGTCCAGCAGCCACGAAGTTGATTTAATTTATGGAATAGCCATTCTCCCTACCCCTGCTATTTAGATACCGATAAAAATAACCTCAAAGCTCCAACGAGGACCGAACAAAATTTACCCCAATATTGAAATCGTTCCTCGAAACTCCCAGGACCCACCCGGCCGACCCAACGGCCGATTATGAAATAAGATCCAAGATCAAATACAGAGGATGGCCACTGCGTCCCAGGTATCTTGAAAGGTAAGGTTATACGTCGTGCTGCGTCGTAGATCCTTTAGGTTTGGTTAGCTCAGCGGTTACTACAGTCGCTTGGGGCTCGACGCGTTTCCTTCGGCATCTTCTTCCGGCATTTTACCCCCAGTTCTAGTAAATATGAGCGGTCCTTCATTCGGACAGAGAGCAATAGCCCTACCAACTACTTTCTAGCACTGTTGTACGTTACAGCATAGTTCCCAAGGGGGCACCAACGGTTTCCTCCCCCAGGAGGACCGGGAGTCCCCTTGGCAATCAACATCCCTCTAGTACGCCATCGCTCTTCTCTCATGCTTTACGCAACTCTCTTAAGAGGGTGCGTACCCTCTCGGTACTCACTGTATATATATAATATAGCGTAGGTGGTATATTCGGCTCAGGGGGATGAAACATGAAAAATTGTCAAGTTTCGGTCACCTGAAAAATTTCTCATTCTTTTTCGCAACTTTAAAATACATTACATCGGGTACCACCAGGTATGTAATCTGCATACATAGTACAAAGACTGTCTTACCGCGCGAATATACATATATTTTGCCATTTCGCGCGTGCAATGCAAATTGCTTTAGGCCAATTTTGAGAAGGACGCGTTACGTCGTGAATGTTTTGCACGTACGTGGATACGTATATAGAGAAATGCAAATCACAGAGTACGTGCCAAAATTCGTAGGAATCCTTGATCCCTGTGTTCAAGTCTCCCTGCTTTTCAGTCCTTTCTGCTACATCCTGGTAACTCCTGGTCCTGGTTGCTTTGGGTTTCTGGACTCGGCTAGTGAATTAATGCGCTACCCTTTCGAGAATAAGAGAACCTCAGGTCGGTACCACCGGTGACACTAGCGCCACTCACGGCGGAGTACTCGGGCCATGCTTGGAATTTCAGCAAAGTACGTGAAACCGTGAAATTATTGTCCCTGGTGGGCAGCAGGACCTTCCTACATTATTAGGTAAATAGGCGACTACGAGTCGACGAGTCGGACGAGAATTATACCGGGTGCTCAACCACTTTCTCTTGACGATCTCAATGTTACGCTTTCTCTATAGAATTACGTGAGAATTAATATTAAAATTTCAAATTCAACAGTGCTTTATTTATGATGCTTTTAAGCGGGTAGAAAACATTATTCGCTCTGACGTAATACAGTCGAGATAGAAAAGTTATAGAGTGCCCGTTAGATTCACTGGAAACTGCTGCAATTGCAGGCTTAAATATCCTGATCTCGATTTACGTAAATTAAACAGGCTAAAATTAGCTTGCCAGGTAATTTCAGTGGTGGCGAGAGGAGGGGGAGGGTGCGAAGCGTTTCCAGGGGTTTGGTTATCGTTGGCCCTTTTCCCATCGTTCCCCGGCACTGCGCGGTATCCTTTTCCTCCTGCGTTTGGCGGTACAGTGTCTCTGGAGGAGGATTCCTCGAGGAACGAAAGAGACGTCTGGGGAAATGAAGTCGAGCTGCCTCTGTACCGGTTCGCGTCCCGTTTCATCTTCCGGCAAATAATTTAATCTAGACTAAGTACATATTTATGCTGGCTGTGTATATACGCGAAGGTGTTACTGCGCCTTGCGACTGGCTAGAGAGAACCGGATGTTACCGGTACGTCGCGCAACGTTTTAACTGCGTGGGACGCGGCAGTGTCATTAAAATTAATAAACGTAACTCGAACTCTTAATTGAAGAGCCTCGGGCCTTTACTGGCAGCTGGATTAACCTTTTAGGATGAATCTGCATATTTCTCCTCCCTCTTTTACTTTGCGCATATATAGCTATATATATGCGTAAAAACCCGAAGAGATGCGTAAAAATAGTGAACCACTATTAGCTTTGTTAATACTTTTTCTCTTAGGTTTTTTTCCTTTTACTTTTTTTTTCTATTTTTCGTAGCATGCATCGATCAGGTGGAGCCGACAATTTTTCGAAGAGACTCTGAATATCGGTGCAGAACGTGTCGATGACTTTCGGTAACGTTCATCGACGAATGTCAGATATTTACGTAGAAAATGCTAGAAGGTAGGATTCCTAGATGATGCCGGGTATCCTGGGGATGTTGAGGTAGGCCAGGAACGCAGGGATTGGAGACGGTGGGTGGCGAGGGGAGGGAAGTTAGAATTTTCGTCGAGTGCTTTCCAGATTTTCCGGACTCGGTATTTAATTTGGCTCGTGTTACAGGTGGGGGGGGGGGGGCTGTAGCGGAAGGAATGTGGGAAGGGTGGAAAATCTAGGAAGAGGGTGGGATAAGGTCAGGAGGGGTGAAAAGGGATTTTAAGGGATGGTTACGGTATAGCGTACCGGCAGCGGTAGCAGTACCGGTGGCAGCAGAGAAAAGCAAGATGGCTCTAGAGGCACCGAGTCGACGGTTCAGACCTCACGGAGTCTTAATAACTTTAGAGGTCGGGTATTTTTATATTTCTTCCCTTGACATTAAAAATCCTGGGCTAAACTTTCAACATACATTTAAGTTAAAGCCCCGTGCTCGGCGGCCCCTGCGGCGCTCGGTGAACGCTGTGTCTCTTGAATAAAAATCAGCCTCAATGGCGCACTTTACTTTAGTGCAGGGTTCTTTGAAGGGGGCTGCTCGGAGGAAGGTTGGCGCAAGGGTGGCCGCTGCTGCGCTACCCAGAGGATAAAGGGGTTCCTGGGTTTTCTCTTCCAGGAGCATATTAATAGCGGTAATAGGGTCAATTAGATCAAGTCATACCAGCAGGGCGTCGTAGCCATCAGGCATCCGTCGGGACGTCGAGCGTCTATCTCAAGGAGTCACTGAATTATTTAAACTTTCAATCGCACGGAATTAGGGAAATTTATTTCGAGATTCCACCCTTCGTGCTCCTCTGGTTCTCCCTGCTCCTCCTGTCCCTTCATCTGGCCTTCCTCTCTTACATTTGCCCTTATCGTATTCTCTCTCTTCGAATAGGAATTTCCCGGCAATTCTGAGCGACACGGAGTTCAAATTGTTTGTCAAAGATTAATTCTCCCCCGCAGCCTCCTGGGTTGGTCCATATTAACAAGAATATTGAAAATATTGATTATTTCAAGATCGCAGCGTTTAAGCCTCCTTTGCTCCAGCATAGTTAATATTTCCCCACACCCTGAAGTCTGCTTCCCTTCAGCATCCGTTTATTCTCCATCGAACGTTGGAAACTCATCGGCATCTCGAGTAGCTCAAAAAACTCATCAATCCTCGATCGGATACCGATCCGAGCTGAGCCGAGCCAAGCCGAGTCAAATTCCCGGTCGTGCGATGTGCCGAGTGTCGGAACTCAACAGGACAAGAATCCTATGCCCAGTGCCACTGAGCTCACACGTTTCACTGGAAACTAGACCGAGTCTTGGTATGGCTTTGAGAAGATGATCTCTGACCTCCCGTCGTCGCCATGGCTTCGCCTACGGCTCAGCCAAAGCGCCAAGAGCGCCAAGAGCGCCAAGAGCGAGATCAGCGTTCCGTGCTATGCGACCACTTTAGTCATGTGCTTTCCTACGCTTTACGGAGCAAGACCAGGCGAGACCAGGTAGGGCGTCGCGAGGCTCCGACGTCCTCTCTACTAAGGCAATAACCGATTCACGATAACTTTCGCGAGAACATGTCTTATACGTACCTATACGTGTACATGCCTATAGAAACGTTATAGACATAATGACACAGAAGGAAACAAGGAATACAGGCATTCTCGAAATTTCAATGAGAATCCCAGCTGGGTTACGGTGGAATGAAAATCGCTGGATTTCTATCCTATTGGAGAATGCCGATACAAGAAACGAGGTGGAACAGGAACCTTTCGAGAACTAGCAGTGAGATGGCGTCGGGTCTGCGGTTGTTTGCATATTTCAATTTCCTCTGCGCAACGCTGCTCCTACCTAAGGGGTTGCGTCTATGGTGTATATACCTATACATGTACATATATAGCTACGGCTGACACGTACACTTACCCTGGACCCGGTAGCACCTCTCCCCTGATTTGGCGAACCTCCACCAAGTTCACGGATGCAACATCGGCAGCGTTACCGTCCCTCCCCCCACGTATTATAGACGTCGGCGGAAAGAGCCCTGTAGCCTTATCCTAGACAAGCACCTAGGAGCAGAGAGTTCAGTCTAGGAGGATGTACCTAGATGCCCCCAGCACATGCCCGCCGCTATACACTGGTGTATTCAAGCGTCCCTTCCCTCGGCAAACCACCCTGCTGCTCAAACCTTCCGGTTCTATATCCCGTTCCAGCCTTCCTGCCGTATTACCTTACTTCTATTATAAAAGTCATTTCACAGGACACTCTTCCCTGTCCATTGTTCCCTGATGTATTTCAATTTTCGCCCAAGATGCAAATTCCATCCAAGCTCTTCGCTCAGCCTCCGTCCTGAAGGTACCGGAAGAACCCTCCTGCGTCGTCACGCCTCGATTCGTTACAAGAATCCCTCAGGGTGATCATTAATACCGAGTATACTTAAAATGTATATATATACAGAGCTACAATGTTACGTAATCAGAGTACTGTCTTTTGGTTGTTTCGATACTCGCAATGCTGCACGAGCGAGTAAATTGAGGGCAACTGGTGACGCTCGAACGGAGAGGAACTCGATCGGCTCTATATTTCTTAATAAAAACGTTATACATATAAATTAATGGTTGAAGCGAAAGCGGACGAGAGTGAAGTGGTTGACGGTTGGGGGTGGGGGAGGCTATATATACTATATATGTATATGTATACGGAAGAGCAGAAGAGAAGGGTGCAGAAAGAATGACGCGCAATGGATGAGAGAAACGAAGAGCAACGTTACGTATACGTATAGTAGGTGGAGTTGGAGGACAACGAGGACGTTCGAAAGAGGGAGAGATCTCGTTGTATCGATCGGCGTCATAAAATCCATTTTATGACTTGGACGCTGTCCAGTGACTGGTGTATTAGCCGTCGCATTGCCTCGCAAATAAAACGCTCTTCTACTCTTGAACCCCCTTTAACCAGCAGCAACCCCTATAGGTTCACCAGCCGACGGTGCCATCAACTCTCCTCGGCGTCTCTCTACGAACGACAACGACGACGACGACGACGACGACGAGCGTCGGCCCAGCCAGGTTTATAGTCAAAAACTCTTATGCCCAGACTCTGCCTTACTACGTAGATGAAAGTTTGCTGCCTTTTCTCCTATACTACATAGATCTCTGTGACTGTGGTCATACGGTATTATCGGCAGCATCATCGTCGTCGTTAACTCTGTAGCGATACCGAAGCTTGAAATTAGCTCTTTAAGGTCGAAACGTTCTCAGCGCTATCGTACGTGGCAAGTATTTTAGTTAATAAAATTAATTGAAGAATCTGAACCAAGTGTGCCGTACGTAGGTATGCATAATGAATTTCAATTAGATTAATGGAATCGATTCGGCGACATGAAATTCCCAGTGAGAGTAGCATGTTGCGTTGTTGCCCTCACCCTTTCTGTTTTTCTCTTTTTCCCTTTGCCCCCCGCGACCCCCTGCCCCTCCCTTCGTCCCCCCATATCTTTTGCTCATGTTGCTCTTGAGTAATTTTTTGATCTTGCACGGAGACCACGGGGCCTGCCGTGCGATAGGAGTCACGCGTGACGACGTAGTCGAAAGATAACGGGTTACTCCATGAGAGTTTAAGGTCTCCAGTCTGTAGATACTAGTGTGTACTGGTAGTAGGTACTGCTACCAGTAGCGCAGGTATCGGCGTCCGCTAGTAGCAGTATAGCTAGTATACGCGAGCGTAGCAGCTACTGTAAATATAGCGGGCGGTTTGGACTCCCCTTAACCCGGGGGTAGTAGATATAGATAGTTCGACCAGAGCTCCAGCCCAGATAACTCCAAGGGAATATTATAAATTTTCGAAACAGCAGCGCAGCCAGATAAGAAGCGAAGCTAAACGAGCTCACATTAACGCGGCGGTAGCCATAGTGCTGGGTTCCAGGGGGTTGAGGCCGGTAGGGGAGCGTGGTTGGTGATTGATAAGCCGATCCTGACCAGTGATAGCCACCCTTGTACCCCGTGGAAGGGGGGGTTCACTTGGGGCTCTCAAACGGGCGGGGACGAGTGTCTCGAGTCCCATTTGCCTTAGACCCCCCCTCCCCCCCGCTTAACCCTTGGCCAGCAACCCCTCAGGCATAACCCAGCACGAGCTTGCTCGGTGCGTCCAATTTCGTTCGGCACGCGATCTGCCGGCATTGAGCTACGAAGGGCGAGCCGGTAGAGACCAGGGATTTTGGGCAATTCCCTTGCGAAATGATAATGGCTGCCGATCGAGTCCTCGTTCCGTCTTGCCGCGTCTCTGGAAACCTCGATTAATCCGATTCCGCCTTTCTTGAGAATTTCCTTAGAAATTCGAGCTCGCTACTTGGCATTAAGCACCTTCCAGACTGGATAGCATCCCCACGTGCTATACCATATTCGCCATCATCAACCCCTTGGAATTTCGTGTCTGACCTTAGTTACTTTGATTTTTCTAAATATAAAGGATTCTTATGAGGGCTGTATGGCTGTCTTATGAGGGAAGTAGGAAGAATTTCGACGAGGATTCTTTTAAGGCTTAGGGGCTGATTTAGATATTACCGATATTACGCTCTGACGTTGCTCTTTTTTTTATTGATATCCTAGATACTTTTTGTTCTTCATGGACATACGCCATTTTGTTTACTATCGGCAACTGTCACCCTGGGGAATCCCAACGTCATGCGACCTGTCCCAATGCAATTAAGATAAGACCTCAACGATATCTATAAATATTTCGTTCCAGCTCATTTTCTCGAAAGGGTGTCTTTCCACCCTATAAGATCTACGTAGCTGATCGAGGGAATGGCGATAGTGTAAAGAGAGGGATGTTCCGAGGGATCAACTGGAATGCGACCTCGGCGAGGATAATTAAGGAAAAATTTTGACTCAAAATTATCTTACGCAATCACGCTCCCTCCTATATGTACACGTCCCTAATCTAGCAGTGCACGTGCGAATCCTGCAGCTTGTAACAGAACAGATAAGATAAAGCACGCGTACTCTGCCACCTGAAAAATGATGATATGCTCGCAAAGTGAACAAACTGTAGCAAAGATTATTATTACAGTGATACCGTAGCGAAACGAAGCGCAATCGGCTACGTCAGAGTAATAAAAAGTCCGGATAATCTGGCCAATGGGAAATGACGAATGATCGAGATAAGAGAAAATAAAATGTAGATAAAATCGAGTCTGAGGATCCTTAATAGGACGGCCTGCCTTTGCGCATTCATCTTTCGGTGCGTTCGGATAACGAAATGGTGATCCGATAGGTCTTGGAGAGGCCCTTTGAATAAATCCTCTTTCTCGATAGGGAGGCGGGCTCTGGGGGCTGCTCGACAGTATGATAGTCGATAATGGTCTGGTTCAGGCTCTGTCCAATTTAGAGGTTAATTACCATCGTTTTAACCCAGAGCCCACGCTTGGCCCTTCTTCTTCTTAATGCATTCCAGAAATGAATTCCGACCGAACAGATCAGACACGCTGATGGTGATATCTCGTGTAGAGCATGTATAGTTTCATTTACAGCGATTCATTAGCGAGAAATCGTAAATCACAATCATTGAGAAATCAGCGTGAGAGCGAGAGAGACAGATAGAGAGTGAGTGATTACATTCTACGAGTATTACATGCTAACCTGCTGAAATATTGAAGTGTTACTAATATTGGGGTTTATATTAACCTCGAGATAACATTGGCTCTAATGAGCGAGAAGTTCGCGTGAGCTACTGACACCGAGATTTTTAAGATTAAATGAGTTATTGGTTTGTTTTCCAATTTTGAAAAAATTTTCGGAATTGGATTTCGGGAAAAAAAATGTTTTGAGGGCTTAATTTTTCTTGTCAAAATACGTGAAGGTTTGATTGTGTATGAATTGTGATTTTGGGGGGGGGGGGTAATATCCGAATTTTATGGTGGTAGGACATTGGGGATTATTTTTGAAAAAAAAAGTGGCTGTATATCACTTCTGTCTGTGTTGCGTGGGATTTTTTTTGGAACGGGTGTAACTCACGATTGGTTCAGAGGGTGGTTTTATTTTACAGGGTGAAACGGACGACGGATTCCCTGGGACGAATTGACGTTGGATAGTCACGCTCGTAAAATTAACCCGGCTGGTGTTATCAATCTCGAATAGGTTTGGCTTGAAAAAATTCCGTGAGAATCGGACGTTTCCGCAAGGGTTGCCCGCGTGAGCGAGCGCGGCCACTCCATGCGGATGGATTTAAAAATTACAGCGGGAAAAGTTTTTTATTACGCCGTTCCCTCGTAATTATGGCTTGAAAAGTTTTAACGGGCAATTATGTTGACACATTGACGCCCGCCACGTAATGCCAGTCGGCCTCGACTTTTCCTGTTCTTACGTTTTGATATCACATTTTTCAAACACCCTTGCGATCTACGTACATATTTTCATTGGACGCGTATATACGAATAGCATTCACGTTCCGAGCATGTCTGTTTCTTTGAATAAGGGTTGAAGAAAAGTTTTACCGATCTCCTCGGGAAGAAATTCCTCTGTTGCTCTTCCAAACGAAATTTTCATGAGAATGCATCTTGATGTTGCAGGGTGCGCATTCCTGACCTACTACAGCCGTGACAGCGCGATCAGCGCCCAGAACGCTCTGCATGAGAAGCGGACTTTACCAGGGGTGAGTATCCCTTGTATACGTGTATTCGAAATTCTGAGGCTGCGGGTTATCTTTGCGCGGCTTAAATTCCTTCCTCGCGATGCGCTTCGAAGAATAAGATGTACCACCTTTTAAAAAAATATCAGTGCCTACCGGGTGTACCGGAATGTCAAGTATCAACGAAACAACGATACGAATGTACCAAAGGGAAGTCAATCGTAATTTTTAAAATACGTTTGAAATCGCTAGACTTATCGTTCTTTACCGGTACACACGATGGGGTGGTACTAATCCTGTTAGCTCAGAGGGGGTGCAATTTCGAATATTAAAATGGGACGGTATGACAAGTTAATCTCTTAACACGGACGGGGTGGTTGCAGTAACGGGTTGGCTTGAGGAGGAAAAAGAGCAGATATACAGAGAATAGGGGATCAAGAGAGAGAAAGAGAGAGAGAGAAGAAGGGACGAAGCTCGCGTCCTGTTGGCGAGTCACGATGTATCATCGGACGTCCCGTATCCTGCTAAATGCCAGGGGTGGCTCTTGTCTTTTTCCTACCCTCTTCTACATCTCTCTAGATAAAGGTCGAAATTCCACCCCTCGACCCAAGGAACCTCTGACATCTCACCCACGCGCCGCCTTCCTCAGGCTCTAACCGAATCTCAGGAGTAATCGTCAAGGGTAGATTTCGTAAGTAGCGCGAGTAGTCAAAGGCAAAATAGTATTTCAAGGATAGAAAAGTAATGGGGTGTATAAAAAATTGCAGCCTCGTCCAGGAAACGGGCATCGCTAAATCTAAAAAAAAATTATATAGACGCATCCCTTCGTATGCATTGGTGTACATATATGTATTAAAGATTTTCTATTCCCTAAGACCAACCGGACCAGGGGTACCACTCGTTCCTAGTTTCGGCCCTGTGGCTCTGCTTAACTACCAGAGCAGTGCCAACACGCCCCTTCCCATTATCCAAGCTTCCCCTTGGAAGTACGTAGCGAGTACTGGCGTTATGTTTCGTTAATCTATCCCCGAAACAACAGTGCTACGCTCTTGGCACGGTTGCCAGCGGAAATCGTTTTAAATGTTATGCCGAGAGATGTGCTAGGGGAGGTTCGGCTTGAGTTATGACTTTATGAAGAGAATCCACGCACAGTCCAAACCCCTACGCATTTATCCATAGTACCGGGATAGACGAGTCAAATTATAAAGGTCCAAAGAAAAAAATTCAAAAAATCATATATAGTAATAAAAAAAGAAAATCATATTCCCATGGCAAATCCACCTGACGTACCTAACCCACACTCCAGGACATCGATCAGGGCTTTCTCCGTCTGGTAAAAGTTTCAAGGAGAAAAGCCCAAGGGCAGAATCGGATTCCGTTTGCTAGTTCTTTTCCTATCTGTTAGTACAGTGGCGTACCTTGCTTTCTATATAGGTGGGTAGGTGGGTAGGTGGGTAGGTGGGTACAGTACTGCCAGGGATTTTCCGCTTATCCCCCAACGATAAGATACCCTTGGAAATCCCCCTAATGGTATTTAAACAGATGTTCCCAGTGGAACAGGATGGCGTCCGTCAGCCTGAACTCGCTGGAACGGACAAGGCTGATGCTTCGTTACGGGTCCATTGGTCGCATATTCTTGTGCCGAGGTATATACCATAGGCAGTCGGACGCCCGTAGCCCGTATAGTCACTTGGCCTTAGAGTCACTTGGGAGCTCGGCTAGTCGTAATTTCCAAGCCCACCTGAGGCCATAACTCGAGCAAGCAGTCGAGCCTTCATAAACACCGTACGCAAGCCGGACTCTCCTGCTGTGCAAGCAATAACAATGCCTACAGCTAGAGGCCTGCTCTATACTTAGAATCAGAGTCTGAGGCATAGGCGTCATTATTCGGAGCATAAATACATATCTAGTTGTTTATGCTTGTAGCTATAGGCAGCTTAGCAGTTGGAATGGAACTTCTAGATGGAGCTTAAGTCACGTACAGAGGGATTTGGTATTTACTGAGAATTTTGAAAATTATCTATTTTCACTTTGCGTGGATATTCGGGATTTTTATTGTGAATATATTAATACGAAGTATGCGTGTATATATATACACGTGATGGTTGAGTATAGGTTTTAATTGATCCAGTTATAAGGGTGGTTAAGTACTGGAGCTCGTGACACGATTACCCTATTGGCCTAGAAATATATTAATGTCGAGTAAACTACGCAATTGCGTGGGCGCCCTTTAAACCCTTATCAAAAATGCTTGATCTTTATCATTGTCGTAACTAGAGGTTTTGATCGAACCTTTGCGTGCCAGAGGAATGCACCGTCGGGCATTGATTTTTTTCCATGACAGATTTTTCGGATTTTGGGTTATCCAGGCCAGATAAGTTGGTATGTCTGTAAGATTAGAAGAATGTTTTTCTGCGGTCTTTGGAAAATAATTTTCTGTCGTGGAACGTGTAATATTTTTTTTTTCGGTTTTACCCTGTATTACGCGAACCGTTTACGATAGTGGGTCCTAACAGCGACCTGACGCAACTTCGTTTCGCGGATAAAGCTTTCCAGATTTAATTCCTGTTTATTTACCTTACCGCGTCTGCCAAGCCTCCGCGTGCTCGTTGTTAGTCTAGTGGAGCGGAGCGTATAGCTAACGTTAACAGATCGCCAGATGTTGCCGCGGTTTATCAGTATTTCACGCGTGGCAGAAAAATCCATAGTCATGTTTTCGAAACGGTACCGCGGACTCTTAACGGCGAAGGTGGCGCGTTTCCGTTTTCCGAGTCGTCAAACTGAGTCGTGGTTTTGTCTTGCCCCAAACGATGCTAATGATGTATATATGATATATCTATATGAAATGAAAAAAATATTGGACGATCGTAATGTGAAATGAAATTTTGGTGAGGTGCATTTTGGATTTCTTTGAAAATCAATTATTTATTTCAGGTCTCAATCCAGATTTATTGGGTTTAAGTACGATTGCAGGTAATTCCGTTTGACGCGTGTCTGACGTATGTATTCCTAGTTAAATTTTATTTATTCTATTTTCAAATCCATTTCTCACTTACAATGTACCACAGATTGGGATCTAGCATTGTTGGTCGCTCGCAATAAATAATGGCCGCATGCAGAAATCACCGTGCCACAAATCTCAGCTAGATTCATCGTACAAATTGCCAATGCCATTTACGGTTAACAGTGCAATCGGTTCCTCGCGTTATCATCGCGTCGGAAGGAAACGTGGGGTAAAAAAAGTCGGGTAGTTTGAGCTGCTTAAAAAAAGTGCATTTGACTCCCCCTGAGAATTTCGATCGACGCAGCAGGGTTTCCTTAAATCGCGCCTTACTAAGAATATCAGGGTAGTTAGCGAAGGGACCGAAGGTAGGGTTGGAGTACCTCTTAAGGGTAGGTTCGAGTTATTCAGGTAGAGGGTGAAAGTCGACAGGAATAAAAGAACTGGGGTAGGAAAAGATTGACGTGCAGTTCGCGGATCGTTAGCATTCTTGGCTAACGAAGTTTTTGCAAAGTTCACTGCACTTGAAGCACCCCTCCCCACGGTAAAGTATGACAAGAGGGGTGGGGGGTGGGGAGGGGTTGTATTTCGGCTAAGGGAGAAAAGAGACTGCATTGGGAAAAGGGTTGCACGAGAAAGTTTTACGAGCTTTTGGTGAGCCAGGCTGATGGCGGTGGTGGGAGAAGGAAGCCCCCCCCCTTCCCTCTGCTTCAAGGAGTAACTTCCGTTTAAGGGTAGCAGTAGCATTCTACCCCTGCAGGCGCGATCGTGCTCGCTTGTATCCTCGGCTTATCAGTGCGTAGGGATCCTTATCGTGCGATCGAGAGGGGTGGATTTTATACCTTGGCTTCGTAGATAATAATGTACCCAAGGGGTAGCGGTGTCTGTGTACGTTTTTTTAGGGTGAAGAAGTCTGCAGGACTAGGAGTAAAGTATATGGCGAAGGAATAAGAAAAAGTAATAAGAAGAACCAGAAGAAGAAGAAGAAGAAGAGAAGGTATAAGTAGTACAAGGCGCGAGAAGATGGTTAAGGACTGTAAGGGAGGAGCAAAAGAGGCAAAGGAGGTTCCGTGGAGGTTCCAGAGGTCCTGGAGGAATAAGGTTGCCGAAGGAGGGTTGGAAGGACGGAGGGTGGGGGGGTGGGGGGGACTAAAAGTGGGGAGAGAGTGACTCGCAAGGAAGCGAGCCGAGTGGCGACGCCTCAGTGACCGAGCTTACTCTCCCTTGTGCTTTCGCTCGCAAGCGCAACGGGAACCTCCTCTCGTCTGGTTCGTATCGCACCGTATCTACTACAAGCCTCGTGCGCGCCTCGTGGACTCCCGGTGTAACCTTCTGCTATACCCTATACCCTGTTCACCTTCGCACCGTTCTGATTTTTAGCTCGGCCACTATTCAGCCAGTATACAATAGGGCTTGTTTCTGCGTTTTACAATTTTTTTTGTTACAAATACTCTGTCTTTCCGCCCTCGCTAACTCCAGCCACTCTCTTCTCCATCGTACTATATTCTGGATTCTGCATTTCACGGATTCTACCTTAGCATCTATATTCCCTACGTGGTAACACCCGGTACGAAAAGCTCCAACGTCGACTGAACCGATTCCCGCGGGAAAGCTGCCCGATCAGACGCGCTCAGCCGAAAGAAGCTTTTCGGTTCGTCTCAGTAACGTCAAGTCCATGGGGAGCTTGGTGCTTTCTCCATTCGAAGCCACTCAAACTCAAAGCTATTTTCTCTTTTTACTCGGCTAGGACGCAACAGAGCTACCCTTAGATTTTTCTACGGGGGGTTTCGTAGATACTGGGTTGTTGTCACGTGTGTACGGTATATCGCATTCTTTTATGGATATATACATATATGCTGCAATAGTATTGGGCTTTGTACTTGTAAACAAATATCCACGTTTTTCAAATATTTTTTTTTTTTTCAATTAAACGGCTGCCTTCGTTTCTCAGGCGATTGAGACCGAGCAGAGTGGTTCGAGTGCTTTCTCGAGATCTTCCCTGAAATCGAAGCACAACAAGCTATATAGGCGAGCAAGTGATCCATTCCTGCGCAGTAGCGCACAGCTGATGGTTGCGCACTACCCTACTACCAGATACTCGGCTCAGTTCTAAGTTGGACGATCGCGAGTGTGGACGATCGATCCCGGATGTATCCGGTTCACGCGGGAGAAATTTATTCATGTAAAATTACAGATATCATTAACAAGTGATATAGTACCTGAGGATCTTTATACGTCTATCATATATATATATATATATACACACACATACATACTATATTATAGAAAGTGTATGCTTAAGAATTTAGTGGTGCAACTGTGGTGGACATAAACGGAAGTGATAACGAGTGATAACCAGTGGTCGTATTTGACAAATCACGTGACATCATGGTTGACTTCATAGCCTATCCGGAAATATCCTACCTCTACGATGATCTAATGGTAATGGTAAGATGTAAAATTGAAATTCAGTAGGATCTAATTATGGATTAAAGATATATTATTATATTATATGACGAGGATATGATCCAGGAGATGATCTTTCAGTATGTATATATGTATATGTACGTGTGTATACACATGTACAAGAGTTGTTTCTGGTAAATCAGCCTGTGACGTAAAAGGAAGCTCTTGCTTTATCACGATTTAATACAGTTGTACGTGAAAGCCTGCATGTAAGATTTGCATCTTTTACGTGTTCGCCACTCGTGCCGTTTTTGTGCTCTAACGTGGTACAAGGGTTAGGTTAGGTTAGGTTAGGTTAGGTACCTGCCTAGCTACGAGGAGGAGAAACTACTTTACGAGAATATCACTTTGATCCGACGCTTAATGAACGATGGACCGCGGTTCGTAAGAGTACCCAGACTGAATTTAATTAGGGCTCTTAAGTTGGATGGGACGAGGGGATGGTTCGTGGGGGGTTCGTGGGGGGTTCGAGGGGGGTTCGTCGCTGGGGGTTCGGTAAAAGCTCGGATGGAGCCTCGATGTATAGCTGGGCTCTCTTTGAAGAGGACAGCTTCGCGTTCTCGTCGCCCTGATGATGCTTCCAACGACTCGACTCGACTCGACTTCAGGCGACTCGAGTTGATTGTCATGCAAATCACGAACGGAGCCAACGATCGGGCTGATATTAACCCCCGGAATAGAGGAGAGAGGGAGGGTCCGTGTCATTCGCGGTATGGGGGGAGGGGGCGGGAGGGGGTGCGAAAGAAAATTGAAAGGGACCCATTGTCGTAATATAGGAGGACCATCGGCTGCTGTACATCCGGTCGTGTCATTAGGGGGTGAAGAGACTCCATTTGAAGTGATTGGTAATATTGGACGAAGGGATTGGCTCGGGTGTTACTGTATCGCTGTGATTATGTCTGACTGGTCCATTCGTTGATTCCGTTGCTATTCGGTGCCCTCGGTCTGGAAGCTGTAATATCATTGGTTCTTGTTGGGGATTCAATCGACATGCACCTTGCACTTGGGATCAGAATTTGATCTTCTGTTTTATATTTTACGATGGAGTTATAAGGTTGTTGAGGTGTACCTGAGGCTGGGTCAGGGTAAACTCTAGACCGACCTCAGGAATTTGAAAGCTGGGGGATATTGAAAAATCTCGATTGCTGAGAAACAATGTCGACCGACGGCTCGAAAGTTTGATCGAAAGTTCGTTCGGTGAAATAAGGATCGTATGGTTTCACAGTAGCGGGATGATAGCCGAACGAAGGTGAATTGGTCTGGCGAGGTACTCCCCATTTTCTATAGTTTCTTCTCTCCTTCACTTTCCTTATTTAAATTTCCTTCTCTTGCTCGAACGTTCTTTCAGTTTCATCGCTTCTTTCCCTTTCGGTGTCTTCGGGCTTTCAGCCATGCACCAGGTACGTACGTACATCTACCTACCTGTAGGTGGATGGTTTGGTAGCTACTGATGTAAAATGAGAAAATTTTATTTGTCCTGCGAACCCAAGGAAAACATCAAATGTGGAAAATAGGAATTGCGTAAAAAAGTCTTGCGAGCTGGCAAAGTAAATAGGACTCGCCCCTTGTGGCCAGTCCAGTTCGAAACTTATTTCCACGATAGGGTCCCCGACTACGTCGGTGAAACGTTTTACCGGAGAAACGGTAGACCCTGAGAAGAGAGATAGAGAGAAATAGAAAATTTATCTCGTCGAAGAAAGATGCTCGTTGAAATATTACACCTGAAGAATCCTGTATAAATCGTTATAGGCTGATCGCGGTAAAGCATAAGTGTTTATGCTTGTACGCCATACGCATAGGGTGAAATTCGGGTCTCGAGTAGATCGCTAAAAATACACGGCTATCGCGCAAACACTCGAGCTGCCATTAGCCATTACCATTTCCAGACGGCTACTCCTTGGGCACAGAGGCCGTTGCAGCAGCCAGAAGCATCGAAGTAACGATATCTTCTCCACGCGAGGAAAACTGTTACTTCTCCCTCCGCAGCCCTTCGTCCCGTCCCGTCTGACGTTTTACTCCAGAAGTAGAGGCGGGGAGCATTTATTTAAATTATTTCTTTGGAGCCCTCGCCTGCGTATCCCTAATCTAAATATTTACGGCTCTGGGGCTGCTGCGAATGACGAGCGAGGTCACTGACTCTCTGTGGCGTAGAAAGCTTCGAAAATTGTCCGCAGGATGCTGTGCTGCTACTTTTTCATATCTCACGCCGTGGAGGAAAAGAAAAAAAAAATACCCTTAAGAGTCATGCTCGACAATGTCCCAAGGGTCTTCAGGGGTTCCCTTTGGAATACCATAGCTCGAAGGTCCTACAGACCACGTAGACGTAAGGTGCTGACTGAGTCATGAATTTTCAATAGATACATATTGTACCAGGCTGGACATTACTTTGGGACAGAGGGAGTTGGCTATTTGGAATCTTCGTAAGTCACGGTCCTGCTTTTGTATTTCTGCCCCAATTACTGCAGATTAGACTTACGTACGTGCTGGCGCAGAGGACGTTTCGAAGTTTATGAGGTAAAGGACAGCGCGCGATAAAACATTCATGCGCTCTGTGTACCTTTGGGTTAAAAATATCTCAGCGTATATTCGTACGGTAGTGGGATCTTTTTACGTTTGAATTTTTAGTCGCGCCACTGGTAGCACCGATAACTCCCGTTACGATTATCAGTAGTAAGCACACGTGGGGTGCGTTCGGTAAGTGTTGATATTTCAAATAAAAGATAAGCCTATCAGACTGTACCGTGGTACAGTTTGAGTTTCTGTGTGAGCGACAGGTTTAGGTTGGTACCACTTGCTAGAGATTTCGACGTAGTCGACTGTCGCATAATGCGAGGAGCACGGAGGAAACGCGAAGTCTATTTTTTTTAATTTTCTCAGTCGGCGAAGTTACCCCTTAGAGATTGGATGTCACGTGGGCACCAGAGGGGAAAGTTTGCATCTTCATTCAGGGAAAGGGTAGAGCCAGTGGCGGCGGTATAATTTCGACAGAGAGGTTGATGAGCCAGGTTGGCCAACTATACGAGACACCCTCAAAGACTCTCTGGCTAATTTGATGATCCTCCATAACCCTGGCTGCAATCTGCCACTCTGCTCATCTTATCCATTGGACCTCTCGCTGATCTTGCTCCCGTACTCGTTCTTCCTCCTGGTACCCAAGTATAACACCCTGAAGGACTTAACGCTTGGCTCTTGGATAAAACCTCCCTCTGGCCCACTCTCCATTATGTAGCCAACTCTGTACCCTCGACTTCCTCTTTTAGTTTCTTCACGGCTTTCCTTCGTTCTCTTATCTTGGAGAATCCTGAGGTCAAGGGGTTATGCGTGTTCCATCATGGCGTCCGCGTGAACTCCAGCAGGACGCTGCAAGGAACTTTGACAGACCATTTTTCAGAGCGTCCAGCTTCCCTGGATCGATCTCCAAACTCATCTCCTGGATAGCTTCGGAGACTCCGAAATCTCCCCTGGCCCCTCCAGCAGCCCACTCCCCCATATAACTGTCTGCTGACCATTCTTGAAATAGTTTTTCCCTTTTCTCTTTTCATGACACCACCCGTCGCATCTTCAACCCTCTCAGCCTCTCCGGCGGAATCCTTGGCCGACCTGGTCTTAATTTCAAAAGCAATTCGTTTTGGGGGTTCGCACGCGGAGATTACGAGAGGTCTGATGAGTTTCTGGAGGGTCACACGAGCCCAGAGGAAGAGGCAGAACCGGAAGGCTTTGGTAGCATGAAGTAGGTGGTGCTGGTACACACGGACATCGTCTTCACAGCCACACACATCCACGCACGGTCTCCTGTACACACGCAAAGTGGCAGGGGGAACCAGAGAGCCAGAAGAGAAGCTGGGTCAGCTTCAGCGGAGTGTATAATTGGCTTGATTGCCGGCTTCTAATCTGGTTCTCCTGCTGTCCTTCGTGCGAATAGGAGCTCCAGCATCCAGTGCCGCTGGATGATACGAGCCCGCGCCCAACTTGACTAGTTTATTTATAAAGCGTCCTTGCGCTTCTCTAAAGAGACGAAACTGGATCGGCAGTCGTGGCTGTTGCTGGTCTACGGTGTCTATGAGTACGGACAGGCATCTGGACCAGGACGTCTCGAAGGATCCCGGTTCCTTGCTGGGGTTCGTGTGTCATATGTTCTTAGACGACCCGACGAGCGTATCGCTTGGAATTGGAAACGAAGACGCTCAGCCGGACCGGAAGTAAAATTCGGGGACTGCATCATCGCGCGGACCGGTCGGAAGACGAATGGCTGCAATAAAACTGGCGAGTACGGAGTACGTTCGCGTAATGTGTGGCCGTTATAAACGTTTCGGTTGTTACGTTGACGTCGCTCCCGGATAACTGGCTTGGCCCCAAATACGCTCAACGTACGGGACGCCGGTTTCGTTATGTATCTCCCATTGTATTACTATATTGTATACCAGCTATTCATGTTACGCCACCATTTTATCCTATAGCTATAGCTATTATTCCTCTAGCGTTATCTGCTATCTACTCGTCAATAAATAGCGCGGCGCTCCCTGACGATCGTCATTTATCAAAGCTGCTGCTGCTGCTGCTGAAGAATTGTTTGATTTCGCGACGGAGGAATTTGTTCGTTTTCGAGGGCACCCGATGACGGCCGACGGACCGTCGTTATAGTCGCCCAGTCACTTCGTCCCGTCGTTCTACTTCATCCCCCTGGCAAACACTCTCGATGGTTTTAGCCTTTGCTTGTTCGTAAAAGCCGTCCTGAACTTTTTGATGACAAAGTTTTCCGCGGATCGCACCTCCGGGGTACCAGGGTCGTACAAGACAAGGGGGTGAGAGCCCAAACGGAAAGATCCGGGGTTTTAGGTGCCTTTAACGAGGACCATCGTAAAGATACGGCCAACTCGGCTTAAACAAGGATTTCCCAACCGGACCCAGGCGCTCGGGTCCAGGTTCAACTTTCGCAATTCCGTGGATTCGTGCGTGGAAATTTCTACGGGACTGTACGAGATCGGATCCCGCTGCTGGCTGATACTGTGGTGAAGCGATTCGAGGTCGAGCGAAGGTTGGCTCAGGTTGATGACTCAAGAGGTGAGGGATGAACGAGTGGTTATAAGGGATGGTACGGAGGTGATTAAAAGTCCTTGGGCTTGAAGAGCATTAATCGTACAGAAAACGGATAAAATAATTTAATTTGAAAGTAAAAACGCAATTCGCTTTGCAAGTCTGATGGTGGCCCATTGTTTCCGACGCCACTAAGAATATCGTTCTCCTCGCTTCCACCCTCAACCAGGAGGAGGTTTGGCATCCCCCGTCGTCGTCGGTTCGCTCCTTTGTATAATCAAAACTCTCCAACAAATTTTCATATTGTTTGCGATTCAATTGGACAGGCAATTTCCGAGTCGTCTTTAAAAATATCTATCTTCCGCCTACGCCCTTACTTATTTTTTCTCCCTCTCGCGTCCGTCCACCCCCTAACCGTATCCTCTCTCTCTCTCCCTCCTTCGTCGCCCTCTCTATCCACTTTCTGGAACTTTCATTCGTGTCTCCTAGTCACCCCTGGTTATTCCTCTACGAGTCTCTACGCGCCATCGTAATCCGTCAAGAGGAAGCTCTCTTCTCTCGAAGAAGAATAGAAGCACGTTGGCTAAAATATAGGTAACGAAAATTTGTTGTCCTTAAGTATCCATGTATTTATTACGTTTCAGTCCGCATTTCTATATTCGTATCAGGATTACTGAACATTTCGATTCAATGAATAGCTCCATGGGATATTACCATAGAGAGCTCTCTCACTCTCTCTCTCTCTCTCTCTGTCTCTCTCTCACTCTCACTCTCTTCTCCTAACGTCCATTCCGCATAACAGAGAGATACTGTTCCGCATGGTACATTTACTGCGTTCATTAGGGCATCAAGATTCTATCGACCTGCAGCCGGTATAGTCACGTATCCGGAGCGAATTAATTCCTATCCTTGCTAACGAATCCAGAGCTCACCCTTCCATTCCCTTTCCCATATATATATATATATATATATATATATATATTATACGCATATATATGTAACGGCTGTATACGTGTATCCACTACATTGACGCTCCACTCAAACCCCCGTGGCTTCAAGTGGCTAGACCGAACTTCCCAACGCGCAGATGTCTATCAAGCAGCGAAGAATTATTTCCCAACTATCCTCCAGGCCGTCAATTTCAATTAGCGTTAACCATTCCTGGATAAATCCTTATATCTCGGTATATTCGTGTATATCGAGTCTCGCACCAAAGGGAACATTATTACTACAGGCCCAACTTCTTCAGGCCGGATACCCCAATCGTTTCTCCTATATTTAGAACCTATTTAAACACACGCGTAAGACGTGACCTGGAGCAAAGCACACGAACGACTTTTTTGCGCAATTCCGACATCGCCTTTTCGCAATGGTGAATTTTCACGCGTCGACTCGTACGGTGTCTTCCGTGCCAGCCGAAGGAAGGGGGTGGGTGAGGAGCCGCTGCGAAATGCACTGTGGGGACGCGGATGTGAAGTAATTGGGAGAGAGTGGGGGGGCGGGAGGGGGAGATGCTCGGTCCGAGGGAAAAGCGACATAATGCGCGTGGTCTACCGCGCCACTTCCGAATTACTACGGTAAAATCTCTCAACCCCCCCCCCCCCGCCCCGCCCCTATTTGCATTCCCCCGCGGGCCTCGTGCAGACTGAAATTAATTGCGTACTTGCGCGGCCAACAATGAAACATCGTTCCGCGAGCTCTGCTCTACATACTGATACTGGAGTAGTATTTTTTTGGGTTTTTTACTTTACCGAGATACGTGTATATGTAGGCGGCTAAATCAAAGACACTTTTTGGACTTTCCGTACACACGCGTGACGGTCTGTGTATTGGGACGTGTAAAACTACTGGGCGGCCATTGCGATGCAGACTCCTCTTTGGTCCGTTCGTATATACATATATATAGGTATATGCGTATGGAATTCATCGTATGAATTTGCTAGGTACTATATCCACTGCTGTAAATCAAGTGCGTCATTTACTTTTCTTCCTTTTTATTTTCTTTTTTTTTTCTTTAACGTTACGGAAACGTGTCATGAGAAACGGTGGAAAACTATAATCTCTTTGCAGTAAGATTCCTATTCGTCCATTGGTAGTTTCTTTGGTTTATGGCGCTCTGCGTGCTTTTTGCTAAAGCTATTAGGAAGAGTAGAGTGTGTACAGTGCTGGAGAGGCGGGGACAGTGGCCGACGGCCGTCGGTTTTCCAGCTTGATGGAATATGTCATAGATTTTTTGGCGCGCAAGCTGCTGGATGAGCTTAGTCGACGTCGCGACGTCGAACAGGTGGACGGGTCTGTTTTGGATAAGTCTACGGAAAGTGTTCTTCGTGTCAGATAAATCCTTCGTCTGGTCTGTATCGATACAGTAGGGACTGTAGTCTCGTTGGTACGTATGTTATATTAATACAATGTCTATATGCATATAATATTGGGGTACTTTTACAAAATCCAGTATGACGAGGATCGATGCAAATTAAAAATCGGTTGAGGGCGTCCCGACGCACGGCGTCGTCGTACGATTTCCACGTCCATGAAGCTTCGACGACCTAACGCACGCTGTAGCTATAAAGCATCGGTCGCACCTCCCGTATAAACGTTAATATCATAAATAAATTTTATCTCCTACGATAAAGTGACAAATTGCGCTGTTTTTGCAGACTGCTTGGGGAATGCGCTTCTATATGAAATACATAACGCTCTGTCAAAGAGGTATTTCGGTTGGGGATGATTGTTACCAATGACACTTTTTTTATGCTCATTCAAATAGCAACCCCATGGAGTGAAATAATAATTTCTTATCAGTCGATTTTACCATCACGAAGTCAAACAACGTTGAAAGGAAGTTCAATTACGGGTACAATCTTGACCAATTATTCTTTCCCTTAGAGCATCCTCCAGACTTTCCCATAGCGCCACCCTTCTCCTCTTCAATCTCTGAATTTAATTCGTGGGCTGGTCTGCCTTCTCGCCATTTTCGTTGACTTGTTTTGGGTAATTAAATCCAGGCGACCCGACGAGATGTCGGAGTCTGATAAATGAAAGGCTCGACGTAGCTACGAGATGGCAATAGGTCTGTCAGGGTGCGAGAGAGAAAGAGAGAGAGAGAGAGAGAGAGCGCGAGAGAGAGAGAGGGCAGTCAAAGGGTGAAGGACGAAGGGTGAATAACGAAGGTCACGAGCCGTAAGGTCATCTGAATATTGTAGGACGTCACGCCTCTCCCCTCTACCTTCGTCATACGTCAACGAGATCTTTAACACAGGAGAGAACAATTTCCACCCCTTAACGTATTCCCCTATCCTCCCGCTGGTCCAGCTACGTTAATCTCTCCGACCGCTTCCCGTTCAACCTCTGCTCCCAAACGGCAGATATACTTCTCAATTGTCGTGGGACAATTGTACAAATTTTTTACGACATTATCAACCCTGCCAAGTGTCAGCACTGAAATTTTCGTCCTGGGCGTCACCTTCCAATTGGTACCATTCCGGTACAACGCAGTATCCGACGTAATCCCAACGTTTGATATCCCTTGGCTGACGTATTTCAACATCAGTCCTCCACCTCCTCCCTCCCCCTTACCTCCCCCTCCCCTCCCCCTCCTCATCCATGCGGCCAATAATCCCTAAGGATTTGTCCTACACATGTCCTACTCCCCCGCGAACTGTTCTCCAAGCGTTCGATATCTGGGGAATCTGTAGCGGAAGATAAATGTCACTTGGTGTGGTTACCTATGATCCATGATATTCTCCCCCCGACCCTCTTTCCCCTCTCTCGGCCAACCTCCCTCCCATGTATCACCATTTAGCAGACACCCCAAACTCCCACCTGCACAGAGCCAGGTGAGTGCGACCGTGTGCGCCTGAGGTCATCCAGTGGAATCCATCAGAATCCATCAGTTTCTGCAGGCTGAACAAAAATTCTGATCGATCCTCCATGTTGATCCCGAGACGAGACCCAAGTGCTGTATTGCCTATAGCGTCTGTAGTACAGACGTACCAACATAAATACCTACCTCCTTCCATACTTGGAGGAAATGGAAAGAGACTGGCGGAAATTGCACTGGCTAATTGACGGACAAGTTGCGCGTGCGCTCGCGAAAGTCGTGATCGATCCGAGGATCGCGAGAGAGTTTCGCGGCTTCGTTTAACCTGCAGCAATTTTCGTGGAAAGAGTAGTTTCTATCAGCGTCTGCGCTAGCGTACGCGTAGAACGGAGCGCAGTGGTTAGTTAGTAGGTCTTTTAATAGAGGAGCAGCGAGACAATATAATAGGATACCAGTCTAGGCTCAATTTAAGCTAGGATAATACAAATGGCAGATACGCAAATTAACTGCTACTATAGTTACTTTGTCTTTCTTTTTCCTACTATTTGACAATTTTTACTAAATTTTCTTCCTATTACACCCTAACGTAGGGCTCTTAATCCTCGTCCTGTCAAGGCTACCTTGGGACACCCTGCTGCCGCACGCGAAAGTACCGAAAAGCTTTTCCCGCGACGCTTTTAATCCACGGACCTGCGACCATCCCCTAATCCCTTTTAAAACCTACCCTACGTTAAAAAGCG
Organism: Calameuta pallipes; assembly: GCA_030142375.1. NCBI lineage: Eukaryota > Metazoa > Arthropoda > Insecta > Hymenoptera > Cephidae > Calameuta > Calameuta pallipes. Next base: position 1,038,246 of record JARQSW010000580.1, on the reverse strand, counting down.
ATGCTCCCCTATTTTCCCGACGGCGCTACTTCGCGAAACGGGTTCGTCGCTGAACTACCGTACCAATAAGCGTCACAGCATCCCTTTTTTCCGTAATCAAACAATTTTTACTCAATTTTCCGAGATTCTTTCGTCCCTTTTATTTAGCCACACGAGGGGACGGAGCGTCGACTCTGCTTTCTCTCTCCGTCATCCCCCTCGGTGAGCTCCTGCCTCTCATCGTTTCTTCTAATATATCTATATATATATATATATGGTATATATTCGCTTTATTTCTTCACCCTCCCCATGCGGACGAACGTCACCGCGAAATGCAATATTTCTACGGTATGTCCTGGAGACTACCAATCTTCGCGGAAGCAATAATAATACGGCGTGTCCCGTCCAGCTGTCCGACGGACGCCGACGCCGACGCCAGGGTGGGCACGGGGGATCGAGTAGTCGTTGGTGGATCTGCCAGCTGCACCCTTCCCAACATCCTACCCATATACCTACCCTCGACTCTTACTCCTCTTAGTCGTTGCGGTCGACTCGTGGCCTCTCATTCTGCTCCACTCCTCTCTCTCTCTCTCTCTCTCTCTCTCTCTCTCTCTCTCTCTCGCTCTCTATATCTGTTCTCTCTCTGTATTTAGCGCCGATATTTGCCTTGACAAAACGGAATCGCCTCCGCGTGCCCAGCGTGGCGGCTGAGCTCTCCGTGTTTGAACTATAGTAATTTGAGGCAGGCTAATGAAAGTGCTGCGCAAACAGCGTCGCGACGCCCGACGTCAAAGCCAAAACCTCCACCCATCTCGGAGCCCACCTCCTAGTTCCACCCTCGACGTCGACATCGGACCAAAACTCTTTTGCGGTATTGGAACGTTTACGATCGAATACCTGAATGTGGCCGCAGATTCTCTGTGCATGTATCCGTATACCAACAACTTCAGACACTTGTCGGATGCTGCATAAATCTCTGTCGGCTAATCCGCGGAATCGTCCGACAGAGTGCTCCGTTGAATCTTTCGGATGAACTTTTTTCTCCGCCCCTATATCGTATCTCCCAAAATCACAGCATCGATTCGTCCCAATTTATCTCAGTTATGTGCAGCTTCATCCAATGGACCAATCGCCAACTGATCTCCTCATCCTCTCACACCCGTACGTAGCCTCAAGGCTTATACCGGGTATACTCGCGAAATTCAACCTACTCTAATTTATTACCAACGCCACGGCTAAATTTAGGCCCAGCTGTATACATGCAAAACTGTAGGTTCGTGCCTCCGGGGCATGGCCAATCAAACAATCGAAACTTCGTAAAGCACCGACATTATCCGCACTCAACTGCTCACATGCCCGACGCCCGGACGCCCGGACGCCTGGACGCCCGGACGCCCGCGTTAACCCGCTAAGCCAACTTAATCGAAACGTACGCGCGTTTCCGGAGCTGCCGATAGTATCCCACTTCTATTTTCGGTCACTTTACGAGAACTCGTCCGACCCCCGTTTCTTCTTCTCTTCTACGTTTTCTCCACATATCCACATACGTGCTTACGTTTGCCTCATATACCACATGTGGGCCCTGCGTTACCGCCTTCGTTCTCGACGTTACACAACGTTTGGACTTTTTATCTCGCAATTCGTTAAATCTTCTCGGCTGTTCTAAATAGCTGTGCGTAATAACCAGAGAAAAAAAAAGATCTAATATTTCTTGAATTCCCGTATTTTCGTACTGATACGTTAGGTCGAAGGTCATCGGTATACAGAAGTATATACATGTCGTAGAACGATACGATCCGTTTCCTGTAGATAGTCAATGGGTTAATTCTCTCTCTCTCTCTCTCTCTTGTTATCTTCTCAATCCTTGTTTTATCTACTTCAGATGTACATAAATATCTATTCCATCCCTTTCCTCCCTTTCTCTCATCTGATGTATGAAGAGCTGGATAATCCGCGGATAGCGTGCTAATGCAAGTTTTGGCATCAACGCAAACACTTCTTCTTCATTTTTGCCAGTCCTGGCTATACGTGTATATAGTCGGTAGGCGACGCCGCGCGTCTATGCGCGTACTGGATTATCCACTAGGAGGATTCTGGGGGGAGGGTGTTAATCTCCTGGAATACTTTGCCACCCCCTACCCCCTACCCCTCCAAACTCCTCATCCTTACTGGATAACTGTAACCTAATAAGGGTATAGCAGTATTACCCCCCGCGGCGTCGAAGCGATGCCCGACACTTTCTCTCTCTCTCTCTCTCTCTCTCTCTCTTTCTCTCTCTCTCACACGCACACATCGCAGGCCCACTTGCCAAGTAGTAATTTCAGCTAACGTTGGCACGCTGCTGTTGTGTTTCTTTTAAAGCCCGTTCGTGAAATACGAACTGTAAATTTATCGTGGCTCCATGGAAGATTAAATGGGTGAGTCCTGTATCTCGCTTTAAAGTGTGCGTCCTCGACAGCTTTTTCATGCTGGAGGGGAAGGAGGAGGTGGAGGAAGAAGGGGTTATTGGAGAAAAAATAATACTTTTGTGTACTGATAAAAAAAAATTATACTCGTATAGCACGTGTGTACACGCATTGCTTTTGAATAAGCAGAGATATCGTTCAGAGTATATATATATATATATACTGCCGTACGGTACACAAATACCCACAAGCACTCGAGCCATGTGGTGCTTAGCTTAGCTTCTCTCTGGTTTATTCAGTCGATAACGCCGCGATATGAGGTGCCTCTGGTTTCGATGGTTTTCGCTGGTTTGACTGGTTCGATGGATTCACTGGCCGACTGTCCAATCGCATTGCCGGTTTGACTGGCTGACTGACTTCTCGGCGTGCCATGGATATACGTACAATATACGCTCTTTATTCGGGAGTTGAAATTAGATGGCGCGAAAAGGCGGAACTTTTTCGAATCGAATCTTGGCTCTGTGATAGGAGCACTCGTCTAGTTTAACCGAGGCTGGTTCGGATCGTCGCTAAAGTCGAAGGCAGCAAATAGAAGTTAAACGAATATGGCGCACGTGACGCTCGCGATAAGGCCTGCTCAGCCCACAGGTAGCTACCGAAGGTAATTCGTTGCAGTTTCGCATTAAGGAACTCTATGATAACGGTTTCCCATCGTAAAAGCTATTGTTCTTACAAAATAACTATCGGTCCATCTGGCGTCACGGTATCAAACTAGGCGGGAATTGCGTGACGTGACGCAGGATCACGCGAGACACGTTCCATTGCACGCCAACGATGTAGTCACACTCGACAGCCTGTTAAATGCAGTATTCGTCATTATGCTTGTGACAATTATTAAGTACACCTGCTCGAGCGAAAAATATACAACGGTTGACGTACGAAGTTTTTGGATTTTTGAGGGGAAACAAATTATTTTTAAAAAATTTTCATTTTATATTGCTTGAACGTCGTGTGACTTTTTTGGGGGAGTGGGGGAAATCCTTCGTCAGACTTTTTTTTCAACAACGTCTCGCTTTCCGAAGGTAGTTTTAAACTTCATGACTCGACCATAAAGATTCTTGGGTACTGATAATTATGGAAGTGAAATTATAAAACGTTATCGCGACGCGCAGTGACCCACAGCCGGAGAACTTTTTTTTTTAAAATTATTACGACAGCTAGAAAATATCGCATTTCAATCCACTTTAGGCTTTTTGGTGGCTATCAATTTTTTTGTACCGTATACCAGTTTCACGCGCATATATCTGTGTACTGCCAGATATTCCCTTCTGTCTATTTGCAATCAGACACTGTCCGGCTAATTGGCGGTAGTTGTATCGTTCGCGAAAATGCATTGCCCGCACGAGCTTCTCGATGATTCATCATTAGGCAGCCTGGACGGTCAGAATGCGTGTCCAGGGACCATTGCGTGCTAGTTCGCCAGGCACACCTCCGTATTGATAAATAGTGCTTATTAGCGTATTACGTCTCCGGGCTTCCATCCCCATTTCATCCAACTCCACACTATCCCATCCGTTCCTCGAGCTCTTAGCTAATCTCCCAGACGCTTCTTATCAGTGATCATATCTATATATATCTATATATACATATATATATATATATAATCCCTGGCATTGTAACATACACTATATACAATCTATACACATAGCACATATAACAGAACCCTGGGGGCTTCAGGACTTTCGCGTGCGTTAACTGAGCTTGCTGGACAATGAGCTTTGAGATTTATGCGACAATTAGTGTCGTAACGACGACGCTTTCACCGGGATTTGCGTGAAATAGTCTCCCTTTTTTTTCTCTGTTCTCCCCTTCCTCCCCCTATCCTGGTCACTCAGATCAAACTGATTTCAGGAAACTTTATCCTTGTTTTTTTTTTTCTCTCTACAACAAAGTCTGGTCCTGCGTTCTACACGACCTTCGCAATGTCGTGCGTGTCCCTTCATTATCTTTCAACGATCCTTTCGCTCCCTCCCTTATTACCCTTCTGGCATACGCGACGCATTCCGTCTCTTTTCATTCATTTTTACTGCAAGCAATTTTACCAGAAAATATCTCTGCCGGATTGAAACCTCTTCCAGTTTTCCCAATGACGAATGTCCGCACACAGCATCCCTTGTCTCCTGTCATCCTTTTCACGGCTGCGCTGTACGTATTGAGAAAATGGATAGTGAGTGGCGGGGAGGGGGGGGATGCTACAGGGACGTAACGGGGATGCTCCGTAACGATTCTCGCGTATATACGACAGTCCGTGACAGGTTGACGGTAGCTGCCAATCGCTCGTGGGCCGAGTTTGTAGTTATTGACAGCCAATGGAGCTACTGACTAAACCGGTTACTGGGTATAAGCGGTATGATCGATGTCATGCGTCGCGACGCGTTCTAATTATGATCCAGCTACCTGTAATTAGCCATCACGTTGAGGGCTGGGATGGGTACCAGGGTATTTACTCGGTCTTAGTATAGATTAGTGGTGACACTGGGCTACATATATATATAATACATAGCTATACACATATACTTAAATTCAAGCACGCGTCTACAGTCTAGCTAGATAAATGAAAATATTTTTGAAATTCATCTTCGAAGATTCTCATCTTAATCGTGTACTGTAGGTGTTCTTTAAATTAATATTTAATTTATATACACAGTGTCCCATTATAACAGGACTGAAAATCTTTTTATCCATTTTGATCACAATTATTACTTTTATCAAGTTTTTATTTCATCCAAAATTTCTAACTAGACAAACTCAAAGTGATAAGCCGCTCTCCTGTAACCCATAAGCGGTTCGCAACTGTTACCGTGAAAATTAATTAGCTATTGATCGTCGTGCCGGAGAGAGTTAACTGAAAACAGAGCGACCCGAGTGGAAGCGACGAACGCCGGAAGAAGAATGGCAGTTCCCGGCAGTCGGATGGGAATCGGACCTGTAGTGTGTTTGCCGTCCAAATTACATCTGCATAATAGCTGCGGTAGATTATCGACCCAGGAGGGGGGAGGCGTCCCTTCGTCACAGCTCGACGTCGCAGCGTCACGACGCACTCTAAATTAAATTTGGATGACTTTGAGAAATTATTTATCATGTCCAGGGTTCGTCCTTCATGTCCAAATCTTATTCTATCTCTAAATCAGGGTTATACTTCGGTATTCGTTAAACTCATCGATATCGATCACGATGATTACGAATTTTCGTAAAATTGACGATCCTTCTAATCTAATTATTTGGATAGGAGCAAAACACGAGCCTGGATAGGAATGCTACATAATCATTTATCACACGTTGATTGTTGTATTCATCGGTGATTAGGCGCGACTCGCTAGGCGAAACAACCGGCAGCTAACGACCCGTACCCAGGACGTCACGTTGTGTCCGCTGCGTCGGTTATTGTGTCGTCCTTGTATGCACCTACGTCGCTTCTATTTAACGTGCATGGATACATACTTTATATACATATATATACAACATGTATGTATATCAGAGACATCGGTGTGCACTTATATAGATACGGACTGAATTGCGCGTTTCATACGACGGGACGCGTCTACGTCACTGCGGGACGTCGGGACGTCGCTAAAAATGCGATACGGGACGCCATTAGTAGGCGCCGCTCATGGAATATGCTAATAGCATCGTGAAAATTAATGCTATCAAAAGATACCAGGTTAGTTGGTAACATAAACCAGTTTCATAGACCGTTCGTCATTCGCATAATGGAGGTGGGATATCTTTTTGGCAATTTCATGGAATTACGTAAAAAAAATTTTTTTCTCCATATTTTTGTTTTAACGCATTTTACTTGCATCGAAATTGACCCTTTAGGAAATAAGCTCACCGTAACACTCACGTTTCGCCCAAGTGAACCTGGGAAAAATGACTTTCTTTGCATAACGTGACAAATGGAAAACAAAGCGTAAAACACGCTCTTTTCGTGCTGCCAAGAGTACATTCTATTTGTCACTGTCCACCCCCTTTTTTCCTCCCGCTTCGGTAGGGTCCTCCCATGACTGCCAGTTGCCAGACTCTCGTGCGATCATCCCTCACTGGTTGTCAACGCTCCGGCAAGTCGAGCCGCGATGAACCCCTTGATTTGCTATAAACAAGTATGTCTGTGTCGGTGGACCACCCCCCAACCCTTGATGCCCATGTGGTCGGCTACGCACGAAAGGGGGTAGTGAATAATACATGCTCCATTACGTTTACATATATGTAATATATATATAAATATACATACTGTATTCAATATTTTCACATGCTTCTACACGCAGAGTGTCTATACGGGTATAAATATAGAATTCAATGGCTCATCTTAATTTTTTCTTCAAGGCAAGGAGGATCCTCGGGGACGGGATGAGACATCCTCCATTTTTTTTCTCTGGCAATTATTTCTGATTTACGGTTTTCAATAAATGAAATTGTTGCGTGGCAAATGATGACTGCACTGCATATTGGCGGGGTTGGGTAGGTACAGGACCGTTTACAAAAGGGCGCCGAGTAAAGCTCGAGTTAAGGTAGAGCTGGCTAGCTGGCAACACGCCTTGATAAAATCTCCATAATGGCTGCATTCAGAGGGGAATTACCAGTGCTTCTGTTTCCCGACACCAACCTGCTCCAGGGAGCGTCTGCTATGGCAGAGGGGAGGGGCGGCCATTACGTAATTATGCCGAGTCCAGCTTGATGCGAGCCAAATAACCGTGAAAACTCTCGAGGGAGATTCAAGATTCTGGCAAAATGTAGGATTCGGGAGGTCTAAGGAATTTTGAAGGGGCGGGGATGGGGGGTGGCGCAAGCACGTGAAGCTTCGCTGTTTCGCACGGCGGTCAGGGCCTGTGAGAAATTTCATTCGAGTTTCCTGAATTATAAAAAGAAAGGATAAGTACGGATTCTCCAGATAATCATAATAATGCTAGGCCAAAACGAAAGGAAAAAAAAGAAAAAATCCTGCCGGGCAAATAACCAAGAATTTTCATACCGGTCCCAGTAGGTATCCCCGCGTACGAATCCGCCGCAGTAGATACGCTCGTGTATGCGTCAGACTTTTGTAATAGCTGGAGGAAAAGCAATCGCGCTAATCTGCGATGGACCCAATTAATTTCTCCGAACAATAATAGCGCAAGCGTGTTGCTATCTCGGGCGGCGCAGACGATGGCCATTCATGCTAATCCTCGAGCGGAGTATCCCTGGCTGGCCGCAGCATCCCCACAGCTTGGTCCTCGTCCTCATCCTCTCGCTACAGCGTCAGCCCTCGTAGCCAATGATGCCAGACTATCGATCCTCTGAGCCAGAGCCGACTGTAAGAAGGCTTCGTCTCCTAGCAGGAGCTTGGGGTGTATAAGAACCAAGAGAGTTAAGACGAACGTAGCATAGAAGCAAAAACAAAGAGATAAGACAAAAGTGTCAATCGTCGAATATACGTTTGACCGTATTAATAGGAAACTTACAGTTATTCCCTTCACGCGTCACACATAAAGATTCCACTATTTCACTTTTACTAAAACTTTGGTCCATCCGGCATCCCTACTTTCATCTCCGCCACTCAGCCCTGATATCCTGAACGGTCCGTTTACTCTGGCGAGTGATAGGAGCTCGCTCGATCGAGAAAGAACAATACAGAATTCGAAGAGCCAAACTCCTGGACACGGATGGTACTAAAATCCTATGGGGGTTGATCGGCCATCTTAATTGCCTGAGATATCGCACGAGCTCCGATCTCGCTTTATCTTGTTACCCGAGTCGACGAGCTGTTTCTTCCGCGTCGCTCGTTACCGAGTCGTAAAGAAACTTTATCAAAACTTACTTATACCTACGACGTTCACCGGGAGACTGGTTCTCCGTACTTTGGGTTCGTCCCATAGTCCAGGGGACCGTTATGTGGAAGAGTAAGCATGTATATACTGTATAGACGCTATACCCATCTTCCGTTGAAGCTAACTCCCTCCATGCCTGATCTCCTCTCTTCGGAATCACCTGGAGGAAACTCTGCCGCCTTTATCCCAGGTTGCCTGAGACTCTCGCACGTCCTGGCATTGGTGCACACTCGAGCACCCGTGGTCGTTCACACGTTATGAATATCCTCGTGACGGCACACGTGTGTGTGCCCTTCTTCGACGCGTTTAACGTGCTCGTTCGCATCTTTGAGGAAGCACGAGCGAATCGACTATATACAGCCGGTACGTCTTACGCGAGTAGACCCGGTAGCAGCCACGTGGTTCCTCCCGGCGAATTCACGTCGCTACTTATAGCCAACAGTAAACTGCGCCCCCCCCGCCGTTCTTTTGCTGCGTATTACGTTTGGCGATAAACTTCTCGAATTTCTCGATACGATTTCGTGTGTCGCGACACGCCCTCGAGGCGTTCCGAATTTCGCGTGCTATTCTTCAGGATCTTTATGGAGTATCGGAGTTGCGTAATGTCGTAAAAAAAAGGGAATATATGCCGCGAAGGAGTAGAGTGCTGCCTCTAGGAAGGAAGGATAGAGTGAAATGAAGAATGTATAAGGAGGATGAGAGAGGGGGGAGGGAGGGGGTGTGTCTACCAAAGGAACGAAGATCAGAAAGGGTACGGTTGGGCTTGGGGGGAGGGGTGGGTTCGGGGCCGCGGGCACAGGGCAGGTTCTTGGCACGGCCTCTCTTTCTGGGTAAGGGTAAGGGTACAAGCCGCCATCCATTACTGGCGGCGCATGACACCTCGGGAGATATATCGACTCACCGCATCCTCGAATTGAATCGAATGCCGCCGGCAAAAACACCAATGAGCAAAATAGAACATTGTGATCGATGTTCCTGCGAAATTTATCGGTGAATGAGTTACTGCTTACTACGGCAGACCTGGAACCTCACTGCTCCGATCCGTACGACTTGGGTCTTGTCGGCCATTGCAAAAATACATCGGTTAGCTTTCCCACGGTAAATACCTATGTACATATGTATATATGTATACGTATATGTATATAAACTGACCGGTTTACCTTAGTACGCGAGATTACGAATTCGTCCAATTCGCCAGTGCCAAAGAATTTCATTATAGGAGTTCGATGCGGATTCTCCTTGAATATTCGTAGACTTCGGCATGGCTCTATTCTGCGCGTATTTTATATAGCTATAACGTGTACAGAGTTCCTATAGTGTATTAGGAGTAGTTGCTGAAAAGCGGAATATATAGTATATAGTATATAGTATATAGTATATGCGAAATCAGTTTATTTCTTAGGCGCGCCCGTACAGCCGCTGGTCGAATCGTCGTTTCTATGGCAGGAAACTGCGAATGGGAGTTTCTCAATGGTTATTGTGTATCGATATATACGGGGTGAAGTATATCGCCTACCAACAGGTACGAGACGAAGAGTCACTTTCGAAAATCCCTAAAGTGTACCAGATGGACTCTCTCTCTCTCTCTCTCTCTCTCTCTCTCTCGCTCTCTCCCTCTCCGTACTGGCGTAATATTCGGGATTAGCCAGGAACTAGCGTACAAACAGAAGTTTCACTTTCAGACAGTGGAGTGTAGTCGGGTGGTGGTGATGCGGTGTGGGTTGTTGTCGGAAAGCCGTATTAGCAGCCCTGCACTAGTGTAAACATCGCATAAATCCGCTATGCTGCCGCTCTTGTACAACACTGCTGTAAATACCTTTTTAGGTTAGAAAGGTCCCCTTAGCAAGCGGCGGATGGGTAGCAGACGATGCTGGTTCTTTGGACAGCAGGTGATGTAGACCGGAGGAAATCCAGGGAACTTGTACCTGGATGCCGATGGGTTAGAAATTATGAAGAAAAAGATCATAAAGGCTGGAACGAAAGAGACGGCGACACTTGTCGCGTGTCCCGAGTGAAATCGTTGGGCCAATCGTGGAGCCAGGATTCCGAGCTGGTAATTGAAAATTAAACTGTCTTATCTTGGTGCAAGGACTGCCGTGGCCTCTTGCCCTCTTGGTACCCCTCTGCTACCGGTGCTGTACCTCGACTAGCAACCCTCCTTTTCCGGGCCTCCGAATAACCATTTCCAGAGAGTGAATAGTTAATTTCCTAAAGTTTCAGCTCGGCCGCCTGAATGCCGCATTGATTGGTACTCCAATCAGTTAGGAGTGAGTCGGGGGATAGGAGGTCGTTCGCGAGGGGGTGGTGGGTACCAGAAGGGGGCGTTGCTCGGCGAAGGGATGGCGCGAGAGAGAGAGAGAGAGAGAGAGAGAGAGAGAGAGAGAGAGAGAAGGAGAGAGAGACGACGAAGGGCAAACAGATGCAGCTTGGGTCGACGCTGAACCTTCGGGCAGGAGCGAAATTGAGTCTCCTAGAGGTGATTATCATTCGGTGGGGATCGGCGGGTTGGGGTAGGCTCATCCCTCGTAGCTAGACTCTTCTTCTCTTTTCTTTTATTTCTATAGTCCTCTCTCTCACCCTCGCGCTATCCGTCTCTTCTTCGCCAGCGATCGGCCACCAAGATTGCTTTTATAAAACCCATTTTTAATAACGCCAGGGGTAATCTCGATCCGGCGTCGCGACGATGCCGCAACTCGACTCACCCCTTATGAAGCGTAATGAAATTCTTGCATGCAACCCGCCAGTATTTCCGTCTTGATGCTCAGGAAGTCTTTTCTCCCGGACACGCCTTTTATCGGAAGGCTAAAGGAAATAATGGTCACGAGCACTCTTCGAGTATGAATATGGGAGACACGCGTCACGTTCACCGTCTTCCCAATTGGGTAGTGCCGGCGGTACCGAAAGGGCTTCCCCGACGCACCTCGGTGCCCGGAATAATTCCAGGCTGAAAGTAAGGGGGCGGAGAACACCGAGAAGGAGGATCCAAGAGGGTAGGACTCGCGAGAGCAGAACCAAACAGAGAGAGAGAGAGAGAGAGAGAGAGAGAGAGAGAGAGAGAGAGAGAGAGATCCATCCAGAGCTCTCCAAGAATGTTGGAGCGATAAACTCCTGTCGGAGCTCCTGCCGGTATCTCTTCCCGGCAGCAGCAGCTCCTGGAGGCGCAGGGCATCGCGCCAAACCAGTTTTAAATGCGCTCTTAAATTTCCGGAAGTTGCGACGAGCCGTAAACCATCTCTGCGGCTCTGTCGGGTTAGGCTGCTGGTCTTGTCGTATTTGGCTGGCCGAAGTACCCGCAGAGTTGCCGCGATGGGATCTGCCAGTATTAAGGGAGAGAAGAGGCCACCCCATCTTCATCCCTTAGCGAATAAAAGGAAAAAGGTCTTCGGCCAAGGTTCTACCGGCACCCCGTGCCAGGACGGGGTAGAATCCTAAGTCAGATAATACAGATCCTATCTCATACAGCTTCAAACCTTAACTCTCTATCTACCCGTCTATACCCCAAGTTTACGTACCCTCCCAACTACCCAACGATTTTCATATCTTCGTATAAAGTCACCTAGTACCCCGAAGAACCGCCGGGACGTCGCTTCAGTCTCTTATCAAAGATCAGTCTCACAACTGGGAGATACAGTGCGACCAAGACCATCCCTTGGATCTAGCTTCTTCTACCTTTCGAAATGACGCTGCTATGATTGCTATATACAGTGATGACGGTAGACAGTGGAGCGCGGTCGGTGACATAAAGAGAAAAAATCATCCCCTAACAGTCGCCATTCCAGGGGACGCTGTCGTTGTAGCGAGGGAAGTTTAATAAGGAGGACAATCTCGATTTATCGACACGCTGAAGGCTGCCGCTCTTACGAAGCGACGTAATGAAATCCTTGCGCTCACCCTTATGTACTCGCATATACAGGTATAGTCCTTACCAAGGGTTTATATGGCATACTTCCGTAGGTGCTCGTGGTGTACATCTTAATGCCGCAAACCCATAACAATAACCGCCACGAAACGGGCGAGTAGCCTCCGTGGCAATAACGCCGTCTGGCCTCTGTGCGCGACACAGCTACGTGGACCCAGCGCTACTGGCACAACGGTTTCTGGATATCTCTAAGCAATTACCGACTAAGAGACTGGGGCCTCGTTAAGGTAATAGTGTCCATTATCCGAAGGCATAAGGGAAGAAGTAAACCAGAACTCTAATGCGCGGAGTCCAATAATCAGGAACCGTACCCATACGCGTCTATATACATATATATTAACCCCGACACGATTATTGGTTGTATAAGGTTCAAAAGAGGAGGCGTTCAAATTAATCGTGTATTCCTTAAATTAAAGTGCCGGTGTATGTAGGCTGTCCTATTGCGGATGACGCAACTATTTGTTGGGGGCAGATATTCGGAATCCATACTGTTGGATTAGCCATTATCGTCATGACTATTAAGCGTTATTCAATGAGGTCAGAGCGTAACAGCCCTTAGGCGTTAGCGCATCGCGTTAGGAAAGCCAGGGTGACTCACCCCAAGAGAAATTCCATTAATGGCGAGAGCTCATTGTCGTTTAGGCTGCTCCAGGCGACGATGGGATCGTGCATCGACTCCACTCTCTACCGGATCCACGTCGCCTGCTAGTCGCTATGCCGCATTTTACGAGGCAATCGAGCAACTAATGTCGAATAGATTACTCGGCGTGTCTGCAGCTCCGGTAGATGCGATGGCGGCTAACGAAAGTGGTAGGATTTTACAAAGGGTTCTACCATAACTGTCTCTCTAGGGTTTTGAAAGTCGGGACGGGTCGTCCCTCAGGGACGAGACGGTTCAAACGAATAGCGGATGCTGGAAGATGGAAGTTGCGCGAAGCTACGGGAGAAGAAGGATGCTGGATGAAGCCGACAGGTCACCCTGGACCAGGGGGTGTCTGAAGGCACCAAAGGAGTTGGTAATTAAATAGAAGCCGCGTTCCTTGAGGGAGACAGGGCTGAATTAGTCACTGAACGGGAGCCACCTTGGACGTGGGAAGCTCTTGTACTTTCCTCAAACTCACCCCTTTTCTTAATTACGATTCGAATCGTCTAGCCTCGACCTTAAAAACGATTTCTCACGAAACTGCTGGGTGAGACTCATTGGGTTTTTTGGTATTGGGTGCTATATATACATACATATATATATATCTACGTTTTAAATGACTGCATAAAAGGGGTTGACGAAGAATCTATGGATCACTCCGATAGCCGTAGTGGTAGTAGTACGAGTCCGTAAGTAGTCGGCCAAAGAAATTCTAGCAGAGTATTGGAGAGAGTGGGATACGCTGCCGAGAGAAGTTCCTAAGCGGATCCTGTATTTGACGCAGTTGTTAGCGACTGGTCGCACGATGCGCGTCTGAAAAAGATTGCGAGCATCTATATACATGGCTGCCCCTTGAGTTTGAAGAGGGTGAGAGAGTGGAATCTCGCGAAGGGGGGAGGCCGAGGGAGTTAAGGGAGGCCAGTCGGGGAGTAAGAAGGCGACTCGTGAAGACTCGAGAGGGGTGGCGGAGCGGATGGATGCTGCTGAGGTTGGTACGAGATCAGAGTCAGGGGATGCAATGCTGGAAAGAGGGTGGGGCCCGAGAGGGTGGCTGTTGCTGTTGCGGCCGCGGCATTACCTCCGCACCATTAACTCGCAAAACTTTCCGCTTGAATCTTGTTCTCGACTCGACTCCACTCGCCTCCCTGCACGACCAAAAAGATGCCCATACTTTGCAAGTGCTACCAGACCACCCGACCCACCGACCCACCAGCCAGAATCGTGTATCTGACTCCATTTGGAAGTTATCAACATAAATAGTTGCTCTGTAAACGACTGTGGCGCTCTCTAGATTCTGCTATTGAAATGTTTTCTACTTTTATTCCATTAACGCCTCGGTTTTCTACTACCCTTCTGAGGTCTAAGTACTTCACCGAAATCCCTTATGCGTTATAACCTCACATGGTCGCTGGAGGATTCTCATAGGGATCGGACGAACAAGAATCGGGCGAGACACGAATTTTTACCTGAAACACAGAAATATCGGTTACGGCCAAGTTTTAACGTGCGAAACTCGGCATTCTTCTTGAAACTCGTGACTGGAATAATTTCGATTCCCTTGGATCCTCAGGTTTTTTAGCCTGCACTTTTTTTCTCTCGCTCCTCCCCCGTATCGCAACTTTTCTCTCGAATTTTTTTTTTCTTGTTTATTCTTCTCTTTTACTCTAAGTTTCTTCTATATTTTGTCCTTTTCTCTATCTACCTATCCGGCTCTCTCTCTCTCTCTCTCTCTCTCTCTCTCTCTCTCTCTCTCTCTCTCTCTCTCTTCGTGCTTCCCTCTGGCACTGGAGGCTGCGAATCCTGTTTATACCTTGGTACTTTCTACCCTCAGCAATCGAGGGGTTTGAATGCCACCCTCAGTCGCGATGGGAAGAAGATCCTCAGAGGGTTGCCAGGTCCCGAGTTAATCAACCATATGGAGCGTGATTATATTAGCGGGATTTTATCGAGTTTTCTCATAACGGAGTTACCGCTCGAGAAATTCAATGTTGCTACGTTCTTTCGTGTTATTGGTATCCCTGGTCCATTCTGTGTACCAGGAGAATCTACGTCTGACGATGAACCAATCCAAAGAACCAGAATCAGCCATCCGCAACCCTCGAGGAACGCAGCAAGAATTTACTATAGAGTTCCTCAGCTATTAGAACCACGTGAATTTAATTCCTAGAGGTTGGCACTACGGCCTTTCAGGTTTTACATTTTACGACGCATAGCGCAGGCCCCTTTCGTGTTTCACAGTTCACATAAAACCATGACCATCAATCGGACCCAATAAAACGACCTACTAAAACAAAACTCCTTAACCATACCCATATACTTCTCTAGGCAGTAGATACGACATTAATGATCAGACAAAATTCCCTCAAAAAAATAATCTAGACAAGCACATTAAAAAAATGCTTTTGTTTTAATTCAGTAAAGAGGAAACAACAAAGACTACTATCGGGAACTAAAAAAAAAAAACATACTGGAAGTGAAGGTAAACGACGTGAGTCAGCCAAGCAAGGGTAGTTTCCGGTGTGACCGGTGTGACCATGCGCGGCCGCATACGAGTAGCACGCGGACCGCGAAACCGAGCACGGACCGCCCGGCCACTCCCAGCTATTATGCTATTCCTAATTAATTTACGGACTGAAAATGCTCTCCTCTCCACGGTTGGTACCAATGGCACCAGTGGTAGGGCTGCCTGGTAGCTGCCTGGTAGCTGCCTGGTAGCTGCCTGGTAGCTGCCTGGTAGCTGCTAGCAGTGGTTGGCGGTGGTGGTGGCTGCTGCAAAACGAGAACACTGCCCAATTAACAATCCGAACATGACACCAGTGTCGAGTCGCGACCGTAGCTTCGAAGCTGCCGGGTCGGTGCGTATTTAAATTCCATTATTCATAATGCATGCGCTGTTTTTTACTCGGAACTTCCTGCCGAATTAAACAGCCGCCCTGGATATCGTTCTTTCCTTCATTTTCATTTTATTCTGTTCCGTTTTTTTCAGAGTTTCTGCAGACAACGATTTAAACTTCTATTTCTACCCTCGAAAATTCTACCCGTCTTATATTTTGCCACCAATTATTGCTATTCGATCAGGATTTATATCCGGTTTTTCCACCTGCTACAGAACTAGGCTTTATGCATATTCAAATAAAAGGCGAATCTCCATACGGGTTTTGTTAGAGTAATTTTTTTTTTTCGTATATTCGGACTAACTATATATGTACCTATATATATGGTATCCAGTATGTACCACGTGGTAAATAATAATTATTACGTCACTGTTATCTTCCCAGTCTCTTAGTACGTCCCTTACGTATTTAACCAAGAATATTCTCATGGGATAAATGCATGGTATAGGTCATAATAATAATGTAGGTTATAACGTCCCGATGATAACGTTTAAGTCGGATAACGGAGTAAGAGAAGAGGCGCCATCATGGGGCCGATTATCGAAGCAGTTGCTGAATTCTTCAGAGGCGTTTATGCTCGTGCCGAACGTATCTACATCCCTACTGGGATGCCTAAGAATCGTTCGGAGCTGCCGAGAGTAACGGCTGAAATAACAATAAACGGATCCGTGTAATGAGAAACCAATAGTATCGAAGGTATTCGTGATTTTGCAAAAATAGACACAGGCGTCTAGCCCGCTTATAAATTGAACAGTCCCTAGGGTAAAATTTGCGAATACTCAAGTTTTGCATAAATTTGATAAAATTTTGTTGGCGATAACGATAGGATCGTATTACGTATGCACCAAGCGCATAGGTGGTACCCAGTCATATACGGCCCTGGCCTACAAGTACAATTAGTTCATTATCTCAACGTACGTTTTAGTACTTCCTGTTTTGGATTGTTAAATTGATGTCTTTTGTTTAATGGCGTATAAGTATGCATTAAATTTCGTATGTATATATATATATAGAATAATGGGTGTGTATCTGATTAAATAAAACTAACCTATCCCAAGATGCAAAGCCGAATTTTAGTATGGGATATAAGTTCGACGGGAAATGAGCCTCAACACCCTCACTACCTCCAATTAAAAGTTACGCCGCTGTTCAACCAGAGTTAATGAAGGAAATAGAGAAACTACAGTCCTGCTGGTTGCGAGCGTCCAGACATCCCTTATACCATCGCCCCTCTTTTCTGCATAGAATCATCCCTTCGGAATAGTATATTTCTGTATGTCCTATGCGGATATTACCTACAGATACTACTGCCCTTACACTATCCCTAGTATTTTCGCTCATTGATTTTCTCCCTTTTTTCTTCTCTCTCTCTCTCTCTCTCTCTCTCTCTCTCTCTCTCTCTCTCTCTCTCTCTCTCTCTCTCCTTCAACGCAGAGATTGCATTGCTTCTTGCGACTCACTCGGCAAACTACTCTCAAAGAAAAACAAATGCATTAGAATCCGACTGGTCCGAGGGGGGGATAATTGAAATAATATAACTTGCTTCGATTCTCTCGTGTAATCGAAATTCTAAGAGTATTCTTTATGGATAGTGGGGAAGTCGAAGGCGGCGAAGGGGCACGGTTGGAAGCACGTGCGTCTTTGTATTAGAAAGAGAAAAAGGGACGCTGTGTGCGGATACAGGATAGGCAAGAGAAAAGTTATACTCGGTGTCAGGTATAATTACCGGGATAAATATTCAACAGCCAATTGTAATCGATACAGGGTAGTTGGGCATTGTCGCGAGAATTGCGACTCGGTAAAACTTTACGTCGCTACTGTACCTTACTCATACTACTGCTCGAGAAGTATTCCCGGTTAGCAAAGCCACCCCTAGCTGGAACGAAGACTATCCGGCGACTGCCTAACTTCCGTGCCCGCCCCTTCCCACCCTTGGATTTAATAGTCTAGCGATAAAGCTATTAGTCTTTATTAATTTGTAATTAGAGAATAAAAGTTTCACGCGCTGAAATGGCTTTCGAACTTTCAGTAACTCTCCACTTTCTCTCCGCACGCTTATTTCTTCCCTCTTCAACCCCCTCTCGTCACTCCTCCTATTATACTTTATCCAGCCACGCGTTATCTTCCGCATCGACTCTCGCGTTTCGTCTCTGTCAATGTCTGACCCAATAACGTCCAAATCTACTTCGATTTCCTAGACCGTTTCTGAAATTGAGCCCCGATGCTTTCTCCATGATCTACAATATGCTACCCCCTTGGCATCCGGCTGAAGCTTCTTCGAGGATAGTCTGATCCGTCGTGGGACGGGGTGGGGGGATGGTTCGTGTACGACTGACGGTAGTTATATTTATTTAATATAGCTTCTTCCAGTAGTAACCTCCCGCGATATTCAGCCTCCGTCGGCAACCTCGGAGACGGAGAACAGACAGCGCCCGGGGCTCTCGACATCCTGCGAGGCCTTTTGTCGTGCTGCTGTCTTATTTACCTCCAGCCAATTGTACTGCCAGGCCATGTATCAGAGTAATATGGGGAATGTGTGTGACTGGGGTGAAGTGCGGGGTGGCTGGTTCGTATACACGGGGAACTGGATGGCAGGTGGGTGACTGTCTATATCTGAGGGGGTTGGATGAGACGTTGCAATGTGAGCGACCTCAACCTGGAGGTATCTCGCAATGCACGCGACTGTAAGCCATACATATGTATCTACCAGGTATAACCTTACGTGTAACTTATATACCTACTGAACATATAATGCAAAATTGTACCATACGTTGAACACTCCTTTGTCACGGGAAGGAGTATTATTATTTGACTTGGTTGCAATATATGTATATTGTCCAACATGACGAACGCTTCGCTGTGTCCTATGTGAAATATTTCGAAGGGAATAGATTCGGGGTATTTTTAAAAATATTTTTCTAATGCAGAATCTACTGTCTGACTAGTACCGTCTATCTACTACTTGACGCACGTATAGCAGCAAGTCTACCTTCGTGCGATGCGTCACGCGTGCTCGCCAAATGTTTTACAGCGTTGGGTTTTGTTTTTTAAGATTTTTCAAAAGAAGCCTACCTACCGCTTGTCGAATTCTTACGAATATTTTGTACGTCAGTATTTTTTAGCTTGGGGATAAAAAGTAATTGTGATTGGCAGTTGCCGATCTATCAGAATATGGTACGGAGTTGAGAGGTATCGAGTCGAGTATATACTTTGACTGGATTGCATAAATGGAAAATGGCCGGGCTATTCCAGTCGCGAGGAACCGATCAGAAGATTCACTCGAGACACTTGAGTCTCTAGCCTTGTAACAGCTGGTAGCAGCAGGTAGTGGTCTTGCACGAAAAATTGTTAAGGTTGTGTTAAACTCGGGCCAATTTGACGTTAAAAGATGGAATTCTCGTGAAGGGTGCTCGATGCACAAGTAATCCAACCCTGGAGAAAGATTGGAGTTCATACTGTAGTGTAGGCTGATGGGGTGGGTGGGTGGGTGGGGTATCACTGATAAAATAGGAAGCTCGAGAATTCTTGAGGGGGGGGGGTAGGGGGGGGTGGAGTTGAAAATAGGAGAAAATGAAAGAGAGGAGGATATTGGTAAACACCGTGGACTCCTTCCATTCGCTGCGTCTCCGTGGAGGATTATTCTATAATCCAAATACTATAAATACCTGGACGGCTTCGCTCCGGAAAGCTCATCCTTTTGGATAAGAGGTTTAAATAAATAGAGCGAGAATGTTAGACGGAGGTTAAATAATTATTATTTTTTTTTAATTTGTATATGGACGTTGAAGTCTTTTAGTAAAAGTTTTACGTATTTATTTATTTTTGAAAAAATCTTTTGGATTTCTTCCTTTTAATTTATAATTAGGTATACACGGTTTTATATACATGTATGTGTACTATGGTAGATGCTATCGTGAAAACCATGGCGAACGTGATTTGAATCTGAATTCTACGCTAACGCGATTACTTATCTATGCTTCTCGATGGCGAATCAATCATTCGGGAAACTTTATACGTCGCACACTTCATATCGTGAGATCGAACGAAGATCAGGTTACCGTGTTTAGAATTTGATACTCGTCATCGGAATTCTTGTTCCGTTTTTTAAAGGTGATTTTCAAAAGGTACAAGTACCCTCTTGGTAACGGAGTAGATCTTTAGGGTGCAGTTTTCATGTGTTTTTGGATCATAGAAAAATAAATGTCTAAAGAGTCTGAGATATCTGTAAATAACATCTTTGAGATGAAGTACCATTTTTGGGTCAGTGGCCCAGGCTGTGAGGGTATAGAATAATTTTTGAGATTTTGCCAGAGAAAAAAAGTGAAAAGATGTCCGGTAATGAATATCCCTGAAAGATGACCTCGTATTTTGGAAAGCCGGAAGAAAATTCCTTTGGTCAAAATCCAAAGCGTCTGGATGCTGGGTGCTCCTTTCTACCAACGTAAAAATGACCTTTGCCTCTGAACTAAATAATATAGGTCCTCTTCGTCCTGGGCATCCTGGTCATCCTTGTCATCCTGGTCATCCTGGTCATCCTGGTCATCCTGGGCATCCTGGCCATCCTGGGTATCCTAGCTGTCCTGACCACTCTGGTATAATATACTCAGCTGGCTCTAGAAGGCCAGTCTCTCTACAAAGGCATCGCATTATTTAAAGCTCTTACCCCTATTCTTTGTCCTCGGCATTTCCCATTCCCGGCTTTTCGAGCTTATCGCTAATAATTCATTGCAGGAGCAAACAAAGACCATCGCCTGCGTCGTTTTCAGAATCAAAACGAGTCCAGCGTGTCTGGTCATCCGTTTGGCCATTCTCCTTTTCAGTAAAATGAGAAGAGGATCGTATTATAGAAAATTGTCTGACCATGTTTTCGACTCTTCCACTACTTCGTCTCCATTGTCCCAAGTATTTTCCCAACCTCAGTCAAGTTCCTGAATTCCCTGTTGAAATAGTCTCAGCTATTTTCTTTACCAGAGAAGTTCAAGTATTCAGGGAGATAGCTCTGGGGGACTGTGGCTGACTGGGTGGCTGACTGGGTGGCTGACTGGGTGGCTGACTGGGTGGCTGGCTACATCGTTTCTGTAATTCGACCAAGCTGCTGAGCACTCTCGATAACTCTGGAACGTGCGATGCATCGAATCTGTATATCGACCTGGACACGCATCTGTATGCAACTAGATAAACCTAGTTACATGGCATGGCTACGTGTTTCATCCATGATTATTAGGTGACCAGAAGATACTGCACAGTATATTTCAGGTACTGAGTGTACAATTTCCAAAAGTCAAAAACCTGATATGCCCGATGGCTGACGTCACTCCAATTGTATCCCTAACGAGACCCGTCGCTCTCTTACGGGTTATTCGTATCTCCCATAGACGTGTCATTACCAAGGTTATCCATGGCGATAGTCTGCCTTGTAATCCAGGGTTTTCAACTTCCTGGCGAGGATGTCGCAAAACGTCGAGCTCGTATGATGCATACCGAATGCTTCTTGATAAAAGTAAAGAAGCGAAGAGTATAGAGAAATGTATGAGGTACAGGATGACGGGTGGGGGGTTGGTGAAAGAGAGACAAGAGGTCTAAAAAAAATAGTGAATCGAGGAAGAGAAAGGGGTGTGGAAAAAAATAGTATGAAATATCCTGGTATCTCCCCCGCAGGGCTTTTATTGAGACAGAGTGCGTCAGTTCCGCTTAGGATTTGCGACGTGGCGTCGATTTGCGATGCTATCCAGATCGTGAGAGCAGAAAATATCGTGTTCGCAAGTAGGTACAGACAAGGGAGACATTTTTAAATAATTTTTCAAAAAATTCGTTTCACACTTTAAATCATTTGCTGTAACAGTGTCGATTCTTTGTTGAGAAATAAAAATTGTTGTCGAGGTCAGTTTGATCGAGGTCATCCGAAAGATCCGACGGCAGATTCAAAATTTGCCTGGCGGCCTTTCTTCGGTCGGTATCGTAATACGTAACGCAGCTCTGACACGGAAATTCCATCGGTCACGATAATTCACAATAATTACAGGGCCGGCGGGTGCTATTGACAAATGGCTAAGCGAACGGAGGGACGTTTGCGTCTGATGTGAATGTGGCGCAATATATTATATACGGTTGGCAATAATTCCCAATTAACCTCCCTGGGCCATGTCGATAAGTCGACCTTCGTGTAATTTTTTTTTTTTTTCGTTCAACCTCCTATCTTTTATTTTTTCCCTCGCAGAACCCTTCCTCCATCTTTATTCTTTTATCCGTTCAATTCGCTCTGGCATTTTCTCTGCGGTTCTTCCCGTAGCGTGAGAGGCCGTTTGAGCTGCGGAGCCGTAAAAAAGTGGGCCCCGGGCGCTGAGCTCGCTTGCGTTAACCACCTCGACTTTGCCGCGCAACTCTTGATGTTATCGTCGGTTAAATATTTGCCTTTTTTAGCCTGCCCGGGAATAATAAAAAAGTTTCATCCCGACGCGCGCACGCGTTCTGGTTACCAATAATAAAAACTTTAAGAGAATCCCGAGTTTCTCGTACTCGTTCTGAGACCCCAAGAAAGCTTAACAGTGAATTCTCAAAATGTCATTATATTCGTCTTTGTTTTGCCGAGCGTCCAATTTTTTTGTTACGCAGAGTAACGATTACACACGGTGACGTTAGATATTTGTAAAGTTCAAAATTGAGAAGTGGGACGAGGCGAGAAGCGCAAAATTCGAATATGTCATGGTCGATGGGATTTTAGAGTCGCTCCGTCGCGACGCTATGATAACCGTCGCGCACCTTCTGCACCATCTAATGGTATACTCTAGCCAGAGTGGAGTGCAGGCAGAGAAAATCCAATTGGCAAATTCCTGGGCGTCACTGGACCGCGAAATGGGGTGGCGGGCGCGGCCGCAGCTACTTCCATCCCCCAGGGTAGTCGTGGTGCCGTTGGTGTTGGTGTCAGTGCTGCCAGTGCTGCCAGTGCTGCCAGCGGGACTGCCGATGGTGGCAGACCTGCTGAAGGTGCCCGAGGATGGTAGTGGTGATGCTGCACTGCCACTGGGTACTCTGGTATGGAGGTACGAGATGCGAGAAGGGCTTATAAATTGCATACGATAGCGTTAACCCCCGTCCCAATTCTCAACCTCCGCTTCCTACTCACCTCCCACGTGTCCGACCAAGATTGCGCTTCAACCCTTCCAATTGATTTATTTAATACCGTGCTGTCCCCGAAAAAAAAAACGAAGATAGAGCGTCCAACCCTCTTTCCCGGTATCCATTCCCATAGCTGCCACCAAGTGGAATGAAAAATATTCAAAGCGAATATCGGATTGAATATTCTATCATTTTATTCGTTCCTTTTATTTCCCATCGACTTGAGATCTAAATTTCTGTAAAATAACGCGATACCAATAATGGGATCTCTATGCCATGCGAAGATCTTGGGTCGGTCCGGAAACAGATGGCTGCTGACGTATCTCAGCCGACCAGCATCAAGGAGGAGCTCGTCGTCTGGGAAAGATCGCAACTTGGTCCGGTTCCATCTGGAAGAGGCTTAAGAGGAACCTGCTGGGCAGATTGGGCTTTCTTGGCCCTTTACCAAAGAGGGAAAGCGTGCAGGAGGATAGGCCAAGTAGTTGGTGGTGAACTGGAGGACGAGGACGAGGACGAGGATGAGGACTGGTAGCACATGGCCCCGTGTCTCTACATGCGCTGCCGGTGTCGTCAGGCCTTGCGGCTCCTGGATCTCGTATTTACCTACATTGAATCTCTGCCAACCTACAATTACCGGTTACCCATTCTTCCCCAAACTACCGTCTTACCAGGAAACCTCGATGCCAAATTCAGGAGGTTCCGGGATGCCTGAGAATCTGCATAAACTCTTATCCAGTATGTAGGAGTCCTATCTACCTGGTTAGGTATCCTTGGGAGTCTACACGGATCCCATAGGTACATCCGATCTCGTCAAAAGGTTCTCTTCTAGTCTTGCTTCGATATGCTCCAGTGGTCCCTCTCGCATCCCCAAGGACTATGGTCCTAGGTATACGGAAGGAATCCCACAGGATGACCCACGATACCTTTCCGGCTGGTCCCGTTTCCTTGGGATCTTCCTCCTCTTCCTTTCATTCTCTCTCTCTCTCTCTCTCTCTCTCTTTCGAGCACGAGCCAAGAAAGGCATTTTATTCCTGCAGACGCCTCACGGAATTTTAACGGCTCGTTCGAGATTTATCGACAGCTGGGAGATACTCTCCGTAGCGGAACGGCCTCTCTTAACAACTCATAAACTTGTCACGCTCTCTCCTATATGAACGCTTGGCTGACCAGAGTGGACTCTTTCTCCTTATGACGTCAGCCTTGAGAATTGAAACAAATATTTTATGAGAAAGGGAGTTACGATGGCAATTAAGGAGTCGGGGTCTTCTTCGAGAAATTGCATCGGGTCTCGACCGATCATATTTTAAGTTTATTAATATCTTTTGAGGAAAGAAAAACCAAGTACATTTTTATCCCTCGATTGATAGCTGTCTAGCCTAGCCTCTGACTTTGGTTTGGATCCCATGTAGAAAGGGTAGAATATTTGAAGGATAAATTTCTCCCGATTCTCGTTGACATGACTCACGGATGTTCCTGGTTTTCTATTGGCGAAGGGTGGTGGCGAGGGGATTCTCCTGCGAAATTGATAGAACATCGTAAACCCATTACGGCCAAGCCCGAATCAAATTATGAACGGATCCAGCGGACTTTACGAGGTGCAAGAAGCGAGCCAAAGAAATATAAGTGGCCTCCCAACGAAAGTCAGAGAGAGAGAGAGAGAGAGAGAGAGAGAGAG
This sequence comes from Calameuta pallipes, assembly GCA_030142375.1. Lineage (NCBI taxonomy): Eukaryota > Metazoa > Arthropoda > Insecta > Hymenoptera > Cephidae > Calameuta > Calameuta pallipes. The sequence continues at coordinate 1,013,751 of JARQSW010000580.1, read as the reverse complement.
AGAGAGAGAGAGAGAATAATCTATACATGCCAGATAGTAAAAGAGAGGATCTTCTCTCTTGCAGTCTTGTACTAGCATTTTATGCTTTTTTTACGCCCGCTTATCTTGGATATCGCGCAGATGGAAACGAAGCAAAGAAAAAACTGAAAGGAGACGCGAATAGAAGAAATTAATTAAAGAAAAAAAAAATTAAAGAGAATCTTCGTATTCAAGCAATCGTTATGCAATTTTACCAGCATTCCATCTAATCCTTTTTTTTTCACATAGCTGTAACAATTCTAATTTGCGATTCTACCTCGTTTAAATCACGCATTTAATACTAGATGTGTATATCGTTCCTTATCATACATATGCATGTCGATAATGTCGAGAGAGAGAGAGAGAGAGAGAGAGAGAGAGAGAGAGAGAGAGAGAGAGAGAGAGAGAGAGAGAGAGAGAGAGA
>JARQSW010000580.1:911436-1013209 GCA_030142375.1 Calameuta pallipes | reverse complement strand
GAGAGAGAGAGAGAGAGAGAGAGAGAGAGAGAGAGAGAGAGAGAGAGAGAGAGAGAGAGAGAGAGAGACAGAGAGACGCCTGCAAGCCCTCCGCTTTACTACAAGCTCTTTGTAGACATTCTCGTTTTCTAAACTGGCAGCCTCGTACCGCGTACACGATAACATAGAATATCCAGACGATAGAGAAACACGGCGATGGAGATTCGTTCCAAACTTGAGGTGCCAGAGAAGCTACCCAAAAGTAGTGCCACAATATTTCAGAGCAAGATGAAGATTCTCGTAGCCCTACGTACGTCGAGTAGGAAAAAAGAGGTAGTAAGGCGTAGTCAGACGGTAGGTGTCGGGACGTTTCGAAAATAGTTAGTATTTGTCAGCAGTCAACGACCTAGGATCGCGCGATAGTCGAATTGCCAAATCGAAGGTAGCTTTATGCTAAAGAAGCTCCTTCAAGTATATAGTATGGATTCTGCACGCCTCCTGCCTTGCTACTCTATGCAAATTTCTAAATAAATACATTTGTTTGGTATAGCTTCCAGTTTACGAGACGCTTTCCTTCTCTCTGGATATCCCATGAGCTTTCGAAGCTTTTACTATATACGCACACACACACACATACATATATATAATACCTAGCTCTACCACATACCTTACTATTCTAAACAATTCATTTCATTGGCTGTCTTTTCCTCCTGACTGGAAACCATAAGGCCTCCCTCCCCTCTCCCTTTTCTACCCCCTTTTAAAGTCGCTGCCGAGATTCCCTCTCATTTTCTCGTATCATGGAAATACCTTAGGCAGTAACCATTTTCATCGTTATCGGCTGAAACTATTAGGTATAGGTATACCTATGGCACAGATGGTTAGTTCGGTATTACCAACCTGCTACAACCTTCCTCTTTGGTTAATAATATTCTCTATAGTTTTCATCTAGCTGAGCCTCGTCCTCCTTTACCTTCAGCTTCCTACTGGTCATGATTATTTAAACGGTTACGAGTCTTTCGGGCGATATAATTTCTTCAATATTTAAGCTCCCATCCACATTGACGGGAGCGGGCCGCCTCCCTCCTCTCGGCAGCTCGCTAAAAGACCACCCACCGAACGTTGGCAGACTTCCACGTCGTCACCGCAAAACTCCTTCATCCGGGGGCTCCGAGGCACCAGTGATTTCGAGGAAACCACGCCATTTCGCATGCATAATACATTCTAATAGTCCACCCCCTCCCCCTGCCACCCCCCCGATCTCCAATCCTCCACGTCGAACCAGCCACCGCAACGAAAAGAACCAACGTGGCTTCGATCATTTCGCTTCTTTTACTTTTCATCCCCCTGCCATTTCGCTATCTGCCTTTTTATTTTTGCGCCAGAATCCTAATGGCGGCTCATGGCATGTACTTTCGCTCAAATATACATGTATATTGGTATAGGAATATTTTTGTAAACGCGGTCTTGTACGAGGGTATTGCCGGAATTGAAGACTGTGGAGTTTTCGTTAATTTTAGGGATTGAAGGAATAAGGGATGATACTTTTAAGTATCTCTTGCGTGATTTTTCTATACCGAGTGGTGCTCCGAGAGTATGACTGTCGTTAGGGATGAAAATGATATTGGGCCACGTTAGTGTCTCTTCTTTGCCTTTCCATCCCTTCGTGTTTTTCAGGCGGAAAACTTTGGAATCGGATCGTAAATAGAGGGCGGTTTGTGGCTGTCTGGTTCTCGAGCCACGACTATGCTACAGCCCGAGAGATCCCATAACAGGAGATAGGGCTCTGTGCACATCATTGAGGATTTTCGTGAATGCGACCACATTTACCGTCGCTGCCGCCATTATTTTCCCACAGGGAAAACGTGCCAGCGACGAAACGCCTAAGAAATTTTCCTCGTTCTCCCTTTGACCTTTTGCTCGTGTACGAGACTGGGTATACGACTACCCCAGCATCCATTTTTAGTACCAGATTTTTTTTATAGGCCGTAAACCATGAGCATTCCGATTCTTTTTCTTTCGATTGCTGGGGCGAAAAAAATATTTTGGAAAAATTGTCACCGGCCATTTCATAAAGTGCCCTTGGATTCACAGATTTTGGCAGTCTTGTTTTTTCTCTCTTTTTCTTTTTTACTATTCCCTTGGACAAAAAGGAGGAATGCCAAGTTCACGCCGTCGCGTTGAAGCCAGCGTCCATTTCAACGATCTTCCGGACAAAGGATCGTGTTGAAGTCTCTCGTGAATGCTGGGGGACTATTAACAGCGAGTTCCCGTTAAAAGAACAGCAGGCGAGCCCTTGCCGTGCGGCCCTTTTGTGTTACGGCCGAGGTCCGTAGGGCAGCCTAAGGGATGGTTGTTGTTTTCCAGGGCTGGTGGGAGAGAAAAAAAACTTTTTAATTGAAGACCCTTCCCTCTGGTGCGAGTGAGCTCTCTTCTCTGACCCAGAGGAGACAGTAGAGGGAGAGTTACGTCAACTGGAAAAAAATCAATTGGATATTGAAAATCGTTACGCTTTCATTCGCTTTGTTGATTTTTCAAACCGAAGTTTTGTTGTAAATACAATGATTCAAGGGGTAGCTTCAGGTTTAATCGAGCCCTGCTTTTTATTTCCAAGGATTCATGAAACGTAACGAGTCTCGTCCCGAGTTTCCTGTGGTTAATCCGACAGGGTCAAAGGGTTCAATCCGACAGAGGCCGCTGTCCTCCTTGTAGTCAGGAAGCAGAGAGTAAGGGACGAAGGGGTAAGTCGCTCCAATTACGGCTACCCATTCGGCAATACCCAACAGTGCTGGTACCATCTGGCAAGGTTAATAGGCAGTTCTCTTAGGCGAACGACCCGACCTGACCCTGAGGATGGTGCCCGGAGACGGGGTGGTTGCACTTGGTAAAGGGTACCTACTACGATACGGCGTACTATATGCTCGAGTTTGTCGTTGAGCACGTGGGCGTCCCTTGGGGGGTGCCCGAAGATGCGAGCACCGTCGAGTTAAGGAGAGCTCGGTCTTCGGCGCGGCGCGGCGGGGGGAGGGAAGAGGCTGGTGGTGGTGACGTCGATTCACCTAAAAGGGGATAGTTACGCTACCCTTTCACCGAAAGGGAAGTTCAGCCTAGGAGAAAAGCGAGGATCCTGTGGGAATTCTTTAAATTTAATATAGAGAGTCAATTGGAGAACCTAATAAAGTTGCCGGCGCCCGGAGCTACTGCTGTCCGCCAATGTCGAATGGAAAAGCAAAAGCCCTGCGAGGGGTCGCAAAAGGGATGCGGGTTTGAACAGTATCGATTAAAGAATAAAAGAATTATTCTTGTCAGAATTCTGTCCCAAAATTTCGTCTACGCGATACTCCGTGCTAAGAACGGGGATGAGTTGGTCCTTTTATATGATGTCACAGCCCAGCTGGTACCGTCATCTCCAAGGCCTCCGTTCTCTATGGGCTGGAATTTCGAATGATTAAATTCATTTAGGAAGGTCGAATTGGTCGCTTCAGCTGGCGGATGCTGAGAAGACGATAGCGTCGGGATGCAACGAGTCTCGCTCGAAAATTCTCTCAGGCCAGAAGAGCCCAGGCTCATTTACATTCCGTCCACGGCGGATAATGAAACCGGGAGAAAAACTGGCTGCCGTCTAATGGGAATCAGCCACCGAATAATGAAACTGCTTAGCATTCTTTGTCGGGCGTGGGCGCGTGCGCGGGGGATGAAATAATTAAAAACGACTGGAAAAATCGAGGAGCGCAGAGAAGAGTCATAAAGAAGAGAACGGATGGAGGATAAAATGAAAGCAGTGAAAGTGGAGAAGAAAAATAAAGCTATAGGGAAGAAAAAGAAAATTAAAAGAAAAACAACTGAAATGGGTTGAGCAAAGGGGTTGAAAACTTAAGCTTCGAGTCACTGCTTCTGGAATTGCTCGTGTAACCGTTTAACTAGGAATTACGTGGGTTCCTGTTTCGTTTCGCGCGTTTCGTGCTCGCGACACGAGGCTAACAAATACGTGTGACAAGCCACCCCCCCACCTCCCCCCTCCAAGAGCCCCTTCGACCACGCTAATTCGTGCTCTACACGAATCCCAATGAATGTGCTTCTCGCTTACGATGCCAACGACAATACAAACAATAATAATATTACTCCGATCAAACAACATTTATTCCCAGACAAGATCGCTTGTCGTACGTAGATGCGCCTGCGCAAGGGGTTGCTTCGATATTCGTGGCCAATAGATTTTTTGGACATATCCGAGTGATTACGCAAGGGCAGAAAATAGTAAGTCCCGTTACTCTACTTGCCTCTCCAACTATTTACGTTACTTTTCCCTAACTTCTAGGGGCTCTTCGGGATTATTTATTCGGCAGGTTTCCGCGGGACTCCTAGTTCCGGCAGCACCGGATACCGCCTACGGTAATGCACCGCCCCCCGACAGCCTCCTACAGCCAGCCAGCCACCCTCTTCCTCTCTAGGGGGACTTGCTCTGCGGGGCCGCACACTGAGGAACGGCGAACAGAATGAAAGAAAGGGAGAAAGAGAGAGAGAGAGAGAGAGAGAGAGGGGCAGACGGAGAATGAGTCGGGATGAAATAGGGTAAAAAAGAAATGAATAAAACACGAAATAGCAGTTAGCGAAGAAAAATACGTTGCTTCGCGGAACGTTGAGTTATTCTCTCTGTGTCGGCTCTCTCAAAGCCATGTTGCCGTGGTGCGTCTTTTGTAACGGCATCGGGAATTGCCCTGAGCCCTCTTTTTTTTACCTTCCATTCGGTACCCTTTTTCCACCGGTCTTTACAATTCTTGACTTTCAACCCTTGTCGCTGTCCCTGGCACCTCTGCCATTTCTCTGGTCGAGGTTATCAGCCAATGATAACGGAGCCAACCGTATTGCATATGTAGATATAGATCAAATTGTGTCTACGATCGTTTAATAATTAAACGCAGCCAGTCGTGGTCCCAGTCCTAAGAAAATTTACGTGTCATCGTTCCCTAACTGGTCCAGATTAATCTGGAGGACGTTTCTCTCTCGAATCCGCTGAAGGGCTTAGCGCATTATGACTGGCTGATCGATCAGGGTGCGTGTGCAATAGGCTGCGTGTTCGTTTGGTTCTCGTCCGTCGGTCCGTCCGTCGGGACGCACCGTTCGCATTCTCGACGCATTGCGTGCAGGGGCAACAACCCCTTCGGCATCGTGCTACCTATTCAACCCTATTCAGCCCTATTCCCTCATCATATCGTTCCTCGTAGTAGCTACTGATAAGCACAGCGACGCCACCGAGTTCGTGCGAAACGCCTTGTCTAGAACTACAAGTGCCACCCGGTATGTTTTCTTATCACGGTGGGTATAGATAAATCCGTCGTTCTTTAATGGAGCTAATTTGCCTATTCTTAGGGAATCAAAAATCAACCCTTGGTACGATGATGGCTAGAAGTCCTGGTTTAATTTTATCCACCCTATAGATAAATTAACCTGGCACTCGTGCCTTTGAAACTTATTAAGCGTCAAAGAATTATTTTTTTAACTCGATTACCATTTACCCTACGATAACGACTATGGTGGTTAAGAGCGTTATCGCGGGAGTTTACGCAGTACGTGTTACGCTCCCCGTGGTCTCGTAGTTCTCAGTTCTCCTACCTTGAAGGTTGTAGGGTGTAGCCAATGCTGGGGGCCAATGTAGACCAACCTCTGCAGGAGGGTCGAAACACCAAGTCGATGATAATTGTTACGACGCTGGAGATAAAGAGCTGTATTTTTCATGATTTACATAAAAGTTTTGATGACTCCGTAGGGGAAAATTTTCTTGACTTATTATTATCTGGGGAATTAGCGGAAACGCACCCTTCCTCTATTATTTATCATATATGGAATATAAATTGCCAAATAAGTTTCCTTTATATATTAGCAGCATCGAGATTTTTTGAAAATTTTTTATCTTGTATTTCTTTCCACTGAAAATTCATCCCTCCCTGCGCCTCTATGAATATGTGTGGTAATAATAGGCGTTGTGGGGAAACAGAGTATATGGAGAGAAGCTATGCCGGAGCTGTAGTAGCGAAAGCGAATTAAAAAGCTCATAAATTCATATTATCACCGGTTTTACTCAATTTTCGCAAAACCTGTTACATAGCTTTTTATTAACACTAGCACCGGGGATACCAATGCCCGACGCCTACCGACGCCCACCGTCGCCGTTACCCACTATAACGACGAACGCCGTTTGCCGATATGGAGAGTGTCAACCATCCCCTCGTACCTCAACCCTTTCGCTCTGCCTCCTATCCACGTTTAATTGCACATTATAGGTGCGCGCTTCGGCACCGGCGCACAGCCTAACATTTCGCGCAAACACTCGGATAAATATTCATAAATATTTTGAGCTCGGTATTGGAAAAACATTGCACCGCGTTATCGCGCGCTTATCGTCGTTTCGTGAAGAATCGATTTTTCTGAATTTTTCTTCACTTCCGCTCGTTTCTCCGGTAAAACGAGCCAGGAAGGAAACGATCCATGCTAACGAGTTACGCGTGAATTTTATCTGTTTTAAGAATTTATTTATTTTTTAATTTTTTGTCTTCTTCGTGCCTCCCTCCCCCCTCCCCCCTTCCTCCCTCTATCTTTATTACTTCCTATTCCATTCAGCCTCAATCGCTCTATCACCTTTTCCGCGAAATAAGAAACGTGCTTCGCGGCGTACCATTTATTTTCCCCGATAAGGTCCATCCCCCTGCCCCCACTAGAGGGGTGACCCGTTTATCCAACCCTCGAAGACACCCGTAACTCCCGCCAGAGCCAGAATTACGAGACCCGATTAAAGAAGAGAAGCTTATTGATTTATATTGCCACTTGCATATCAGATTAGCACCTATACTATTTCTAATTTATAGCCGTGACTTTGCAATGCTAATACGTAATATCTAACGTACGTTCCAGCTCAATTCTAACCTACCGAGACTTCACCCCTATATGCGTTACACCATGTATACCACCCTGTCTTCGCATATAGAACTTTTCACCAATCCGAAAATTTACCAGTACCTAAATTTTTGGAAAGTATCTCAAACACTGCTCACGGACACGCGCGCACACACGTACCCTCATACGAAATCTTCCATATGCATATCTATTAGATACATATTATCTCATCTCTATATATTCAGTCTTCTCTCATTCCCGTGTTATCCCTCTGTATTACATATCCCACATATCTACGTACGTGTATCTCTAACGGGTACTGTTCTCACGTGTGTCTATGTACGCTCACGCATTCATACAACTAGACATGTAGACTCAGCCGAGCCCGTATTTTCGCGAGAGTATCTCCCGCATACTGTGTGTAACCCGGTTCCGCCATTATCGGGAACGGTTAGCGCCACGGAACACAGTACTTTCGTATTGCACGTCGGTAATTCGTAACAACGATGATTGTAACGTAGTTATGTGCCACGTATGCCATTTGCGGTCGAATTGAATTATGTGCCAGGTATACGACTGCGACTGCGACTGCGAGAGTCACAACAAGACCGCCGATGCGTTGCGTTACGTTGCGTTACGTTGCGTTACGTTGCGTGCAGGAATATGTGCGTGCGTAACACCCTTTCCCTCCCAGTTGTAATGCCGGCATTGCCAGTGGGGCTGAAACTAGTATCGCTACTGCCGATACCAGTACGTGGACAATAAGTATAATTACAATCTGCCGCAACGTGCGCTAAGTGGAGCTCTCCTCTGTGTCGTCAGACACGCCAACGTCTTTTCTCTACTTTTTTCTTCTTCGTTCCCCTATTTTTCCCGCGGCACCGCGAAGGGGTGACTGTGAGCGAGTTAGAGTGGGGGGTGAGAGTGTGAGAATTAATTTTTTTTATTTTTGAACGTTTATAGGGGCTCTTTAATGAATGACGCTTTTTATGAACTTTCTTAAGTCTTTGTTATGCTTGAAATGCTCTATTTTATGGAAACGCGTGCCACTTTATCGTTGAAGTGTTCTTTCGTGTTTTTTTTTTGTAACTTTTTTCTTTCTTCTTTTTTTTTATGGCGAGTGCCAGATAGCTAGGCCACAGACAAGAAATCATTTGCATGTGCATAATTGAAGTAATTGGCTTCTTGTGTACCGATTAGTTACATCGGGCTTAGCTGGCACGCGAGCTCAATATGCAGTAAAGCGAAGCAAATGTGCTTTGGCGAAAGAGCGATTAAATTTCGCGGCTTTCGGTGCTGTTGAGTTTTGCAGGAGTTTTCTAAATTTCGATTATTGTTATGTCTGAGAGTTTTGATGGGTTCAGCAAATGTTACGTTGTTGTTTACTGAAATTCGGTAATCTTCTGTATTTTCAGAATATATGTACATATATATATATATATATATATATCTTTTTATGTGCAGTTGTCAAAAATTCTGTGGGAAATTCCATCTGTGAAATAATTTTCTCCGTATCACGACTCCACTCCGCTAACCCCTTGTCGCGGCTTTCTTTCATTTTCCCTTAACCTCTCGTCACTCCCATCCAGCTTCCAGCTGATCTTCGGCGTAGCGGACGTCATTGTAGAAAATAAAGTTTCCTCCTGGCTCGAGGCTCTGATTAAAAGTTGGCCGATATTACGCGATGACGTCGCGACGCCCAGCCGGCTCTTTACTCAGCCAGTCGTTCACGAGAAAACTGCTGAACGAATATTTCAACATGTTCGCCATTTGGGAGCCAGTCGGGGGTTTCCAAATGGTCCGTACTAATTTCACGAGGTCTTTAAAGCAGTCATATCCGGTCTGGAATAACAATTCGAAATTCCACAAAAATGGCTAAATTCATCCCCTCGAGTAAGACATTTCCCAATTCCTCCTTAACAACCCCCCGCTGCCCTAATCCATACATTCATAATCTTACCTAATCAACGTTGTTATTTTCTGTTCCAGGTAAGCATGCATTGGTTTTTGCATCCAAAGAGAAGCCAAAGTATCAACCCCTATAACCGGAAGCCATTAGACCTGGTAGGTGTAGCTTCCCATGTAGATCACAGCGTTCCCAATCGGTTTATCATTTACGTGGTAAAGCAGCCCTTGGAGGATAATGGGAAGAGATCGGAAGGTTATTGGGAGGGGGGAGGAAGGGGAGGTCTCGATGGCAGTTAGATCGTTGCAACGTACCACGAGCAGCCCCCAGCCTCCGTGGGTGGGTGCAGCGGCTATGACAAAGTAAAGTATATTAAGCTCATCGGCATGCAGAGTTCGCTCCGGGCAGCTTAATACACGAACAGTGTCCCCAACCCCTTTGGCTGAAGTATCTCCCACGGTATCTGCACGCCGCGCGGTGCCCCTTGCGACCCTCCCTCCCTCCCTCCCCCCTGCTGCCCCTCGAGCAACCTAACCCGTTTCGCTACGCCGTGCACCCTCCTAGCACCATCCTTGCCGATTCCCTACTCTTCCACCTCTTCGTGGCTGCCTTCGCCGTAGGTAGGTAGGTAGGTACCTACTGCAGGATACAATAATTCCCGTGGGGGGCGAGGGGGGAGGGAGGGGTGGTCGTATCTCTTTCCCGTAACACAACGCGGCGAAAAAGCGGCCATGCCGTCCTGTGAATATTAACGAGCCTTGCGGGGGCTCACTGCGGCTGGTTGGGTGACGCTCATCGCATTTATGTCCGGCACGTGGCTGCTGCCCCTTTGGACAGTCGCAGAGGCGATGCCCCTGGGACTTTTGGACGTTGATCTTCATTTTCGGAATTCACTTTGTCACGGCGGTGCGTTCGTCCCTGGTCGAGGATGACACTTCGCGATAGGAGGAGGCTGCTCGATCTCAAGAAATGATCCCCTCTCTGTAACCTCTTCGACGCTATGGTGCTCTTTTAACGAGTTAACCATTATTGCACCCCGTGAAAAGCGTTTCTCTCCGAGGTTATATATGGGGAAGGGTGTGTCATGAGTCCGCGCGCGCGCGTGTCTGTGTGTGTGTGTGGGTGTGTGTGGGTGTACGCGTAGGGGCAAATGCCGCACTGCATCATGGGAACGCGCAGACAATGGCGTCGAGCATACTCCATTAATACAAGGACCCCCTTTTACCAGTGGTTGGCATGAGTCCGGGATACGCTTGGCTACCCCTACGCCTATGTGATGTGTTACCCGTCAATCCGTGAGGGATGGCAAGAAGAAAGTTTACCACCCCCTGCCGGTACCCAGGGTTTGAACCTTCACCCTTTCACCCTCGACTTCCTCCCATTCCTCAACCCTTATTCCTTACTGCCTGCTTCCTTCGTTTCCTATACGTACTGCTGCTGCTGCTGCTGCTACCTCCCATCCCCTAAAGCCCAACCGAACTTTTAAGAGAAATGCGAAAGTTGGATAGAGAATGGATAGGGAAGAGTTATCTATCGATGCTGGGAGATATCTCTTCGAGTATCGCGGTTACGGCGCCACGAGCCACGTATTCCTCGACTACTCGAATGCCCGGCCGAGCTTAAGCCGTCTCGACGACGGATCGCAACCCGCAGCCCCCTGCGACGTGCGGCTCCTTCGGGCTGGCTGCCGGAACGGGAGGAAAGAAAAAAAGGAAGCGTGGAGGAAGAAATAGAGAAAAGAATAAGCAGTCATGGATATGGGGAATCGTAGCTACGGCATGTATTCCAGGAGTGCGATATCAAACCGGAGGAATATTCTTATCGCGATTTCTCTATCCGGGATGGGAATTCACATCGGGTAAAGATTCACCAAGTGCGCTCGCTTCCGCATCTTGACTCGTCCCGATGACCGATCGTCCTGGTTTCCTACGGTACTTGGTTACCTCTTCTTCGTTTTCTCGGGAATTTCTGCTTTTTTATTATTTCTTTTTATTCCATGTACGTTTTCAACGTGGATTCCTCCCGCGCTCTTTCACTTCATAACGACCCGTAGTGCTCTGGTGTTGGTACTCCCTGGATGGGAAGCCACTCTGTCGCTTCGTTGCATTTTTCTTTACCGGCCGTCCGAAATTAATTGCCACTTCATTTTTATCGTTCGTTTATTTACCCGAGCGGCTCCCCCCACCACTTGGCCATTCTCTCTGGACAATTATTTCATAAATCAAGCCTTCGTCTCGCGGGACGCCTGGACGAGACGATACTTTCCACTACGTGGACAGCGTCGTCGTATGTACTGCCAGTGTGTACGTGCCTTGATTAATCGTGGTCGACCTTGGTAAAAAAGACCAGAGAACACCCTCTGCTACAAAAATTTTACCTAGCGACTAGACTGTTGCCTACCCTCTTCTCTACTCTGTCAAGAAAGGTGTCTTGTAATTTCTTTGAGTTTACTCAAAATTTTGAGTATCTATAAAAAATCAGTAGTTGATATAAAGAGAGGTGGGTGTTGCACGAGAGATATTAGAATTAAAACATGTTCTCTCTCACTATGTACCTTTTCCTTTGTTATCATTCTGATTTCATAAGGAGGAAATGATCAAAGCCTCCTCGTTGCGACTACAAACGCAACAAGATTTTTTTTTGTGGTTGTTTCGATGCGTCGCGACGCTTTGGGACGTGTTAGAGATGCGCGGAGAAAAATGTCGAGCGATTTTACGCTCGAAAAATAAAAACTGAAGTTCCCGTGTCCAGCCCATCGCAAAACTGGTCGCATCCCCATGTAACCTAGCCCTCTACACCGACGAGCTATTATCTACTAGCCAGTATTCCTGTTACGGGGTCGTAGGTCCCCTCTTCCACAAGGCATGTACACATTGGCCCGGTTGTATCGTTGCTGTTTTCACGACACCATTAAAACTGCAACTTCGCTACGTCCAGCCTGGCTGGCAGCTCCGGGCATACCGGGTTCTCATAACGCGTTATGGTCCAGTCGCCGAGGGCTGATGTGTTTCCTGGGGTTACGATGTCTTTGTTCTGCGTGTTTGTGTTTCATGACGACATTGTGCGAACTCGGAGTAACCAGTGGTCCAGTGTCCTGCTTGCATAATCATGAAGGCCTCCCTCTGTACCTCTGTACCTAGTATCACCTACGCCCGACCATTTTATTCCTACCCCATTCCACATCCGTCCCATTTGCTCCGTCCCCTACGACCCTTATTCTGTCTCTGTTAACTACACCGCCTCCGGGTACTCTCATCCCGTCTGCATCCACCATTCGCCAGTTCTCCCTCATAGACATTAATTAAGAGCTGCTGCCGGAGCTTTAAATAAAATATTAGAAAATTTAGTCAAGCTTCCAGCGTCCTGGTCTTGCTGGCTGGTCCCTGGGTTCTTGGTGGCAGCAGAGACCACGTGTGGACTTTACTCGATGGAGACTCCTGCGGAGCAGGAGGGAGCGAGAGAATTGCTACTCGAAAATCTCCACTTTTATTGCTGAGAGCTGCGAGCTCAGCTTATACCGTGTACGCAATTAAGAGTGGACGCGATTGTCTGCGTTGGACGGTTTTTTGGTTTTCAAAGGATTCACCCTGGATATCCGTCTCTCTCTCGCTCTTTTGTTTCTACTGTCCGGAAAGTTCGAATGAGATGCAGGAGTGTCCTAGACAAAGGAGAAAATGGCATGGACAAAGGATAAAATTGTGGAGGCAGCTGCCTAGCTGCTACGGGTGTAGACGGCGGACGAGACGCTTCAGAAGTGCCTCGGCTAGCTACTCCTTCAGGGACTCGACTTTGTTGGATTTATGGATTATGAAGAGGAGAAACGACCGAGGAGAGTCTGCTCGTGACAAGATGACAATGAACAGGAGAAAGTAGTAAGCGCTAAAGCTGTTGTGGAGATTGATAATTTATACACCTCCACGTGGCGGAGGGTCCAGGGGGTCTTCCTCAGTCTTTACCATTCCTCTTTCCATTCCCTCATTTCGTTCTAGCACGTAATAGACACAATTCTCTTTGAAAGCCACCTTGTGTTTACCGACGGCCGTTCGTTTCGCTCCCTGCAAGGATTTCATAACGAACTCGGAGATAAGTCGTAATCAGGGACGGACCTTTATTTTCTTGGTAGGATATTCTTAATTTTATTCTCGCTGACCAACACCCTTCTTATTCTGCAATTTCTGAGAGGCACGAAGTCAGAGTGAATCTAATAATTTTCTTGCGCTTATTACGTAGGACGGATACGAAAAGGTCACGACCTTTTGCATCGAGTAGAATTCATGGAACGAGAGACGTGTAGAGCATAGTTAGCGAAACCTTTTTGGCGAAAGCGTCTGAAGAAATTCTCTCCCCGTTGGCAGTAAGGGAATGAGGAATGTGAGCGGTATAAGGGAGAAATAGCTTGAGAGAGAGGGGGGTAGGTAGGGGGGTAGGTAGGTGGCTCTGGTACCAGGGGTAGAACGGGGTGGCTAAGGGAGATCTAGGGAGTAAAATTAGGTTTGCAAAGAAGTAAACATCAGCGGGGCTGTACGTTTGCATAAACGGAAGGCGTTGCTCGCATGGGGTACGGGTGACAAATGCCGGCGCTCCACTCGTCCTCGCAGGCGTCTTTCGCCGTCGCGGCACAACTTTCGCGAAAGTCTCTATGCCGTAGTCGGAGTTTGTTTTTGTGCCATTAGGGCCACTTTGTTCGGCTCTTGCAGGATTCCGCGAGCTACGGTAAATACCGGCCGACGGTTACGTCGCAGAAGCGCGCGTCTCTTTTCGAACGGATGGAATAAGGCGAACTTGAAATTCCCGCGTTAAAGTCGCCCAGCCGATTCTGCACTCGGCAATCCCTTTCTTCTCTCACCCAGTCCCACCTCCCTTCGAACCTTCCTCCCCCCGTCCTCCCCCGTCCCATCTGTTTCCCGCCATTCTCAAACACTCAGCACGCAAAATGTCTGCGTCAAAAGTTTTAATAAGGGGTGCCCAACGTCGAAACTGCTTGATTCTCACAGACCCCCCCCTCCCCCGCATGTCCCCATGTCCCTCTTTTTATACCAGTCCTCTCTAATCTTCCGCGGCTATGATCTCATGGATCTCCTTCGAGTCGACGAGAGAGAGAGGGGAGAGAGAGGGGAGAGAGAGAGAGAGAGAGAGAAGGAGCCGAGAGAGATTGCTAGACTATTACTGTAGAGGTGCAGAGGGTTGGTCGGAGCGAGGGTAGCGAACAAGACAGTAAGGGGGTAGCAATGCTGATGATGGTGGCGGCGGCAGTGCCTCTGCTGCTATTGCTGTTGTTGCTGCTATAGCAGAGACATGGAAACGTGGTTGGCGCGATGCTCAGTTGTTCGAGAGTTGTTTCGCCGAACAGGCGTACGCTTCGCTAACCAAGACGGGCATACGGGGTGTACGGTAAATGCGCGCGGTAAGCTGTCATTAAAATGTTCCGCAAGATCGACTGCGCCCGAGGTCTGCGGCCGATGGTAATGCTCTGCTCTAGTCGTAAGGGCTAGAAGAGGGTTGGAGCTTGATGGACGTTGCATTGTGCTCGTAATGATGCATTCTACTTTTTTGTAATTCGTGTGCGACGGAGCGGTTATTACGCGCGTTATTAAAAGTACGTTTCAAGAAAAACTATGTACCTACTGTTTCTCACTTTTCGCCGACGGCACCGGCGCCACTTTGGGAAGCTCGCGTTTCTCCTTCCGCGATATGTCTGTAATTTCTTTCTGAAGGGTTTCCGTAACCCCCTGCTCTTCCAACGAGTGCTCTTCTTATTCTGTATTCTTAAGATCTGCCGTCTTATCCGACGTGGGACTTTGTACGGTATCAAAGGTCAGGTCCGTCACGACTATGTAAAGTAAAATCATTTTTTGGGTTATGATCTTCGTCGGATCGTATGAATGGGTACAGTACACACGTCGTCGACTCTGGCGCGACGAAGTGAAAGGAAAAGGGCGTCGCAGGGCCGTAAACCCCGTTTACCGGAATAGCTTACCGGAATGGCCGGCGGATGAACGTTGGTGGGCAAGGGTGGCTGGGCAGACGTACGTATCAGAGAAAGGGCGGCTTGGAGTGAGCCTGGGTAAAGGGTGGACGAAAGGGCCGTAGAAAAGCGTCGGACGGATGAAAGAAAAGAGAAGCGATAGAGGTAAAAGCGAGCGAGGTCGTCAAGTGGCCAGCACGGTCGGCGCAACGGCCGTCCATTTTATTAGAGCATCTTTCAGCCTGGAATCTTATATCGTTTGTCCACCAGCGGCCATTCACCCGTCGACCCTCGCCTCTCGACGCTTCCCGACGCTTCCCGACCCATCGGCCAAACCTCGCCATCGTTTTCCCTCGTCCAACCCAGCTACTATACCCTTAGGTCACTTTGGGACCCAACCTCAACTCGGTAGATCCTGGATGAGCCTGGCCAAGCTTTTCCCTCTATCCTGCACCTATATTCCTGGCCCGAAGGGAATCGCCATGTCCGAGTGCTGCATTCGCCTAATGCTCCGTATTTCCGTCGAATGGTCTTTCCACCCTGAAAATCACCCCACGATTGTCTACGTGGTCAAGGTCCATTCTTCTACCCACCGAACAACAATCTTTGAATCCGAGTGTCTAGTTGTGGTGACCGAAGACAGTTGGCACCCTCTTGTTGGGGGATACGACAGGGTGGTTTTAGAGATTGCGAATTTCAGCCAAGGGGATGAAGATTTGGAACGCTCACTTTCGCGCGAGGGATGCTGAGGTAATTCACGTTTCTGGGTTCGTCAGGGGCGAATAGTATTTTTGTGATAGTCAGTTGAAAAGACAGTCGCGGAAACTCGAAGCATTTATTTCAAGGGATGATTAATGTCTCCAACCCACAGAATAAGGGAAGGGGGTTGGGGCAACGTGCACTATCCTGGGATGGGATGGTTGACGCAGTGCGGGGCTGCACTTAGAGACTGCGCTGTTTTACTGTAATTAGGAACATATTCTTCAGCTTTTTCTAAGGGGTGGCTGACTGTGAGTGGACCTCTGTAGGTATATACTGAGTAACCCCCCAGTACCAGCATGCTGACTGGGTCCACATGCGTTGTAACGCGATGCTAAAAAGCGCATGTCTCGCCAAGCTGCGCTTTATCCTGAGCTTTTGGAAATACCACTTCCGGACTCTATTCCGTCTAGGGGCTCCCGGGAGTACAGTCCTTCCGGTACCTAACTTCACCGCGATACTTACCCTACTCGTAACGTAAAGAGCCACCACCCTCTTTAACCGTGTCGACACTGACACAAAATTGTCAAGGAAACAGAAAAGTCTACCCCTGCCGGAACACCTTCCAGTCTCGTTTACAGACACCGGAGTGTGCGCATTGGTTGCAAACTACCCTTGTAATCAACAGTCAAGAATGCCAGTCGGTTTTCAGAGAAACCACCGAGTCGCGTCCCTTCGCTTTGACATATATATGTGTATTTTTATCCAAGAACTAAAGGCGCGCACCCATGCGCACTACGCGACACAAACTCCAGCCCCCCCTAAATAGTGGCTTAACCAAAGCGGAATATCCTTAGAAAGTCCAAAGAGTAGCAGATGTGCTCTTGGGCATTGCTAAAATATTCCAAATGCGTATGATGCACCCTTCTTGGTGTAGCCCCCCCCCAGAGACTAGGATTGCACGAAATAGGTTACTTTGATAGAAACCAGAGGGAAACACTATGCATGCCCGTCTATATATGCGCATAGAAGATTTCAGCACAGACCACAACATTACCATAAAGCCCTGTGCCGCGGTTATGCATAAGCATAATTTTTCCAGCAGGGCGTAGCACAGCTTACGGGCTACGTGGAGGAGGTTGCCCCTCGCTCTAATTGGTCATGCGGCTAAACATTGCATAAATTCGCAATAAACCTCCGCAGCTTTGGACCATTCTGCCAACCTCCAAATTACCCCCAGATTTTCTCCTTACACGGCAGATGTCGTCGTCGTCGTCGTGTCCTTCACTGTCGTCATCATCGTCCTCGCTTCGAATTTCCTCGGAATCGTGACCGAGCATCTCCCTGTAGTAAAGCGAAATGTCATTTGCGATATCTCCTTAAAAAATTTTACGTTCCAGTATTACATCATAGTCCTGGCGTGCCCTGTTTTCCAATCATCACAGTTCTTCTCGCTAGAGCGCAAAATTCTCCCAAATGCTGTAAAACTGGATGGGATATTTTCTGATAACGAAAAAGAACCTTAATAGGAGTTTCTATGTGAACGAAAAAAAATTAATCTCCATAAACATTTGTTTCCTGTCGCTTGACCTATATAGACATGATATACTAATTGTAAGTACGTACGCGAAGAGAGCGACGAGTTTTAGGAGCGTCGACTTAATTGCTGCCGTTCGGCAATAAAGGCGAGTTCACACGTGAAGAATTCGTGGGAGTAAAGCGAGTGGAATGTTTGGAAGGTCGAGCCGTTAATATCCATTTTTTCGACGGAAGGGGTTATTCATTAAACCCTGGAAGGGTAGAAAGGCGCAGAGACGCTACGGGTTGGCAAGAGAGTATAGTGGAAAGGATGGACCAAGGGCTGGGGAGGGGCGCTTTCTTCAGGAATGTTTAACTTTTTTCTCAAGTTCATTAGGTGCTCCATTTTTCTCTACCCCTTTCCCCACCGAGTCCACCTTCTCATCCTTGTCCGCTTCCTTCTTTCGTTCTTATACTCTTTTCTGCAAGGGTGTAGCTTGCTGGCCGAGGGTGAGTTTCAACGTCGTCTGCTTTATAAGTATAGGTACCCAACTGTACCTCTCTCTCTCTCTCTCTCTCTCTCTCTCTCTCTCTCTTTTTCTCTTCATCTTACCTCAACTCTTTTGTACCTTCTCAGAAGGAACGGAGCATTCTTACTTTCTTTCAAGGTTCTTTCCCAGTTTCTTAGATGTCCTATCGTGCTTGATAGATCTCCGCTAATGGTAACTCCCTCGTAACTCGTAAGGCGACCTTTATGACGGAAGGCACATTATACCCTGGCGCCATTTTGCGAATTAACTTAATTTGCCCGACGTCGGACGTAACACGGGATCCTTAACTGATTGTGGAAGACCTTTTCCTGTGGGGCCGATCGTCAACCATCCCCGAAGGACCCAGTCAGATCCTTTACCCTTTAGGCAATACCTTTATCTCCTTCGATTTTACCCTCTAACGGTTTCGGCGGCCATTTCCTTCTTTTATATCCTTTGTCTCATTTCGTTTAAGGGCTCGACCCGAATTTGCTGCATCCCCACGGCGGACCACTGGAATCCTCAAGCTAATGCAATAATCCAGGTCCGGAGTATCTCTCCCTCTCTCTCTCTCTTTCTCTCTCTGAGATCAATGACCTTGCTCTCACCTTCTCTCTCGTACCCTCTACATATGTTATAATCAGGTTCTCCAATACTCCCTCGTTCATTGACACAGTTCACAAAGTTCCAGGGGGGCGTCGCTAACGTTGGGATTAAGCGGTATTGTCGGCAGAACGGATCCCAGACAAAAGAAAATGGCCTTTACCGGCCATAGGCAGCCGTGGCCCGTGGACGTTTCCCACTGCAGCCAGCACCAGGAACCAGGCACCAGGCACCAGGGTGCTCCGCGTCTAAAATCCATTCTGTGCAATTAAGTCAAGAGTTGGGATATTAATATTCGCGGATGTACGTACAAAGCGGAATAATAATTCAACGCCAGCCGAGCCGCCGAGCCGCCGCGCCGGGGTGGCCGTAGCGACCGTGGTCCCCCTCCTACCCCCTTCTTCCCCCTCCTTCCCCCACCGCAGTTTCAGTAGGCAAACGTGAATTCAATTAGTTCCTATTTATTACCGTTTCTGACACGTTGATTTATATCACCAGGAGGCTCTTTCCTAATCTCCTTGTGAAACCTCGCTTTTCACGTATCCCCACCTCTGCGATCCCCTTTGCATCTCTGCTCCCTTATCATTCACTGCCAATTTCTTTTTTCCTCTTAACCCCCTTCAATATCACCAGATCTTCCCGAACATGACTTATACCGGAATCCTTCATTTTCGAACCGCCCCGTTTGCCACTGCCGGGATCGATTTGCAGACGACCGGAAGTCAATGCTCCACAGGGATTCCAATTTTACTCCGTGGATTCAGAACATTCTACCAGCTATATATATATACGTTCTTTATATCTAGATATCTATACCTATAGACGTTCATGTAAAATCGACAAGTCGTTATTACGGGATAAGCTTTGACGTGACAGGAGCCAGCATCGTCCGGGAGCTTTTAATTATTCTGCACGGAGGTTTAATATCGCAGGGGGTCGTCGAAGTCCTGTCATACCAGGAACGTTCACACGTGTTCATGAGTTCCTCTCTCCTTTCCGACTTGCATGGTTTGGGGCCGAACTAGGTTATTAAATTTTCACGATGGAGGCCAGCCTTAAATATCGATCCCCAAGAACGCCACTTCAAAACGCTTCCTCTACTCCAGAAGACCCACTCATTGAATAGACCATCATCCAACTCCAACACCCATTTCTCACATCCATTATCTGAAGTCTCTGGGCGAGTGTCCACTATGGTCCATACCCCACATCCCCTCGTTCCTCTCCCTATACTATCTATGTATATATATATCAACATTTTTGTAAACTTTATCAGTAACTACGAAATTAGTTTCTGACAAAAACGCCTCTTCTCTTCTGTTTCACAGGAATAGTTTGCTTCTACGAGACATTCTTTGTAAAGATAGGAGTCTCTCGATATTATTCAATCTGCAGAGTGTTAATACAATTTTTTACTTCGTTATTAAATTAAACTTGGTCCAAGCACGTTGCAAGAATTTTTTTAACCGGTCGGTTTTCTTCAGCATCAGAATAAAAGTTGGTGTCTGTCAGAGTTTGAATTTTGAGCCACAGAACAGTGGGAGCCCTGAATCCTAAAGAGGCGACGAGAGGCGAGGAGAGGCGAGGAGAGGCCAGGAGAGGCAACAAAATGGAAGGCGCAGAGTAAAGCTCTCCTCTCATCCTTCCTATAAAGGATGGTGGGTGGCGAGAAACAGACTAGGCCAGTAGGTGCCAAGCGGAGTTAAGCAGATTACGCTAATAAATCCCAGAGGCGCACGTCCATCGGGCCGAATCTCACCGAACTACGTATCTTGGCAGTCATTGCGCTGCCAGGAGAGCCGCTACTTGGGTCATACGTGCTTTAGTCCACGTCACGTTTGTTAAAGAAATTCCTACCGCCTTATACCTATTTTACAGCGTCGAGCTGCTGTGGCCGGGAGAATCGCATTTTCCAAGAGTTTTCTATACGCTCGCTGCATCCGTATATTTTTCTCTCGCCGTCTTTCGTTCTTTTTTCATGTGTGCAATATGAGTCAGAAACATCCCTTGCCAAAATTATGAATACATCGTACTCCCATTGAGAGTTTAGTACCTCATGACTGGAGTCCTGGTCTATCTCACACAATAGGACGTTATCTTTGCCGTAAACATTAGCTTCGCTCTCGAAGCTCGACGTTGCGTGATTCCAGTTTACAATGGGCAACGCGCTGTCATCCTCTGGCACGTCTACCTCCCACGGTCATCCAGCACAGCACGCCATCGGCTAACTGTCAATCGATCGGTTGGATTAAGATAATTTCGTTATCGGACAGCAGGCCAGCCTCGGTCTCCATCAGACAACTAGGGCGGGTTTCCGATAGGCGATGCCCTGACGTAACGTTTTATTCGTGAGGTGAAATCTCCCTGTCGAATCGCCAAGTGAATCGTTACTTTCTGCAAAATTTACCAAAGTGCCCAGAATTCGCCTGGGATATAATGTGGCTCTCGAAGAACGCTAGAACGAGACGAGCTATCGAGGTAGGTCACGGGGAAAATTTTATCGCCGACATTTTGCTTTATTTTATTCTTCGATTCGTATGAAAACTCTCGATTCATGATTCCGGGTTAAATATTTTCTTTTTCATTCGTATATACGTCGTACGAAATTAATTTTTCTCTGCAAAAAATGTACTACAGGGTGGTAACTTTATAGATGAAATTTTCTAATAGTGTACAATTTTTCAAGGGATACTTCCTGAGCAAAGTAAACTCTTAGAGTGACTTGATATAATTAGTGGACCACTCTCGAGAGGAAAGACGATATTGACCCCTAGAACGGACTCTGGCCACAGTTCAATTAAAGTTACCCAGCAACCCTCGTACCAAAATGTTTTTTCAGCCCCCTTCAGAAGTGTCTGTATGCGTCGTGGTTGCAGGGTCGGCGAAAGAATAAAATAAAATATTTCAAGAGCACCACCTGACATTTATATCTCTCTTGGAAAAATACAAAATAATAGAATAAGGGTTCTAGGTCATAATACAGGCGTTTATACATATAAAAGCAGGGGTAGTTTCATCAGAAATTTCAAAGAACCTTCGAGATTCTTGGTTGAATTTATTTATATCCAACGGGCGGCAAGGGGGTGTCGCTCGTAACGCGCATATGCTCAGTTTTAATAAAGAGGAAAATATGGTAACTTTATTAGAGTTTCGCGCGGTATAAAATATTTCGGGATATTAAAAAATTCTCGTCGGCACGTACGGTGTCAGTTCGTAATAAGGGTAAATCCTCTGGGAAGGTAAATAAGGGACGGGGTCGAGGGGTTCGAGGGGGTCGAGGGGTTCGAGCTGGGACTCGGCGCCCCCTGCACGCGCACACACACGCCCAGGGCTGTCTAAACTTTAGACATTATAATAATTCGCAGAGTTGAGTCGTCAAGCTCTACACCCCTAATATATTTTGCCACGGGCGAAACACTTCTAGCGACAAGATCATGAATTCTCAAGCAACACCCTAAGAACTCCCTAAGTAATGGCTAATCGCATAAGACTCTAATTTAGAAGATGTAACGCGCATGCGTGAGGGTTCCTACGTCTAAAAGTGTCTACACGGATAGACCATAAATAGCCACGGACTAAGCGCACCCTGTAATAAGGGTGACGAGCACTAATTCGTAACTATGTAGACCCGATGAAAATCTCCCCCCCCCCTTCCCCACCTACGTCACAGCTCGTTAGTCCCGGGACTACGTCGAGATCGAGGGTGAAATTTATGCGCCGCGGAAATAAAAAAGGCCGACGCGAAAAGCAGATAGGATCGTGGGAAGGAAACAGCATCCCTCTAGGTCGATTTTTCCAAGCGCGTATTTCCCCTAGTTTCAGCTGAAAACGGATCCGGCTTTCGGACGGTCCCAGAGTCCGATGTGTTGGTACCGCCGCCTCCTCTGTCTCTTCCTTTATATATTTTGACTATCTCTCTCTCTCTCTCTCTCACACACACACTCATCCTGCTTTACCCTCCTTCTCGACACAACCCCCCTGCCTCGCTCCTTTATTTTCATTTTCCTCTCTGGTCCTCCTCGTTGTTGTTTCTCTCTATATTTATCTAATAGCAACCCCCGTTCTCGGTCCTTCGCCAAGAGCCACTATCTCCCTCTCCCACTTACTCACCCTCCCGCGGCCCGACTCTTTCTCTCACTCTGCATACCCGGTTGCGCGCACTTTGCGCCTCCATTATACGGCCAGTTTCCTCTCCCACCCCAGCATGTCCTCGAAATAATTAAGAGTTCATTAAGCCGAGATTGATTGCTGTGTTTAGAGCCAGCCACCGCGCTCCTGCACATTCACCCTCTTCGCCTTTACGCGACACAACTACGTTGCGGGAATCCATGAATAGAGGGTCGTTGTTTATCGAGAGCCGCGCCATTTTTCGTTCCTATTTACTGCGAGCAAAAGCTTCGAATTATCTTGTACTCTTATAGAGGTACTAGGGTAGAGATCTTATAAGGACAATGAGTCCGCCATTTCTACCCCCGAGTATAACGCACCTGACGACTTTCGATCATAGTCGATTTATCCAAAGTTCCTGTCCGACACATTCATCCCCTATTTCACTCCTACGAACGCCGGGATATATCGTTCAAGGGAAGCTTATTTGATTTCACAAGAGGCCAGCAAGTCACGAATACGATATTCTCCGGGGATCGTATGTTAAGGTATCATCCCTTAAGGTATCATCCCTTAAGGTATCATCCCTAAAGTACGCTGAAGAAAATCTCTTTTACGATACGAATGACCACCATATTCTCGATTATGGTTCTCGTGCGAACGACCTCGTTCCCTGTTATGAAAATAACGGTCTGCCGTTACCTACGGGAAGAAACGACCTACCCTTGTCTGACTGTATATCGGCATACTCCACTGGCGATATATGTATACCTAAACGTAGCTGTGCAAGCAAAAGCAGACAGGCAACCGAGGAAGCAAGTCGGGGATAGGAGAGCAGAGGCAAAAGTTTTCCACCTAAAGCTGAGAGAAGATGGGCTGCCACCCCTTGAAACCCCCCAGCACCTCCCCACGCCCCCACGCCCCCATACCCCCTCGCAAATTAACATAATAATAGGATATTATTTGTATCCCAAGATCTGAAGCATAAATGCAGGAGAACGTACGCGAGACGGATATTGCGAGAGGCTCTGGAAGTTTGAAAGGACAACGCCACATTTGAATAATATGGTTCTATCCTTCTTCGGCAAGAGTCGGCATCGCACGATCCATTTTACTCGTAGAGCGTTCCAGGATCCAGCATCCTTGGGAGCATCCTAGATTTTTCTATCGTTCGGTCGTTCCGCAAATTTTTCATCCCTTATTTCACGTCGACGATCATCCCTCCATCCTTCTGACTTACATATTCCACCCTCTAATCTGACAAATTACAATGAAATAAGAAACATCCCTTAATTCTGAGAATCTTTCCATCTTCTCCCCTATCCCGTCCACAAGGATGATATTATTTCAATATTGTGCGAGACATAGACGGAGGGTGTAAGATTCGAGTTAATTAGGACAAAGCCGTCAGGGATGAGAGGAGAGGGTAGAAAAATTTTTTCATTTTCTTCAGGAAAAGTTTAGCTCATTTTCTTCGACGATCTCGCGCCCCTGGATCTACCCTTATACTGCGATAGTCTTTTCATCGATATAAATTACGGGGTGGCGCAAGACGCGGGACTCTGGATACAGTCGAGCGTACAGAACGATGTTTTTATAAGGGTCGTAATTTGTGAAAGAGATTTACTTCACCTAACCCAGTATCCCCTGGCTATAGTACCATCACCAGTATACAGCACTACCAGGATCACCTTCAAACTTTTTTTTTACTGCTGACATCGATATCAACTCTTTTCCCACATAACTATGCTGAGTAGGTACCTACTAGAGTGAAGAATTCTTGGCAAGCGATTGGTACCACTGCCGTATAACAGTTTGTAGTGGAAAAGAGGATTTTACATAGTTCTGGTATAACTGCACTAAATTATTTTCAAAGTGGCAGTAATTCGATACACGTGTCACAATCACACTGCATCTCAGGGTTTACATGATTGCGTCACTGGTAGCATTACATGCGTATATAGATAGTGGATAGGAAAAAGTTTGAAGTTCAGTTTCTACTTAAACATAAAAGCATGGATGGTTAAAAGGAAGGGTATGGATATTAGAATTTAATATTCTGACAAGAGTTCGCGGTACCATTAGGAAACAGATTTTCTCCAAAGTCCAAAAGTCCCTAGGAAGTTTCTTTGACGCCGTCCCATGTTAGGCCTATTAAATACTATAAAATATATCTTCCACGCAGTTCCTTCGAGATTAATATAAGAATAGCCGCACTGGCTGAGGATAAAGGACTTAGGCAGCCTAAAAAAAGTACCAGATCTGTATAAGACAGAGTGAGAATGAGAGAGAGAGTGAGAGAGAGAGAGAGAGAGAGAGAGAAATTTTTCTAAAAGTACAAAGATTCACGGTACTTCAACGTAACAACGGAGCCACCGTAAAGAGGCAAATTCCCTAGTAGGATCCTTAGGTATGCTCATCCCCGAGGAAACTTCTCCTCCCGTAGGGGGTTCCCCTCGTTCCTTGAAAGTCTTGCGGTTTAGTAACCGCTAAAAATGACGTCGCCAAGGTTCGCATCCACCCTCTCCGATTGCTCAAGAATCTCCGAAGGGTAGTGAACGGTACTATCGACCCCTGATCCAAAGTCCATCGAAGTCAAAGGGGTGGGTTCTCTACTCGTGAAAAGAATCGAAAATCCTTCCAAGAAGAATCGAACCGATAGTACCTATTGTAAAAGACTGACTCCCATTAAGGTTATTACTCGTCGTCTGGAGTAACAAGAACCGGCAGATTACCCCAAATCACCGCGGCCGATCCGCCTAGCAATCAGCCAGTCCGTTTTTACCGTCTTTCTTCGATACCCGGAATCTCTCTCTCTTCTCTCGTCTCTCGTCTCTTTCTCCTTCGCCTATACTGTCCTTCCGTATCACTTTATCTTACTCTCTTACTTCGTCGCTGACTCCACCTATGGTCTCTCGTAGAGTTACGAAGAAAAAAGTTCACCGTTATCGAGCGTAGCCTGTAACCAACTTCAAATTGATGATTACTAATATATTTAAATTTATATTGCTAGGTACGAGGAGAAACGAATAGAAATGCCGCGATTGTCGCTCGTCCTTAAATTTTCTCACGAGCCGATTATCTCTTGACTTATCAGCGAATTTCGTGAAATCCCTCCTACCCGGTCGCCAATCGAAATGCGAAGGCGTTGCTGATCCAGTCGAATTCGTTTTGCAAATGTAGAGATTCCAAAAGTACCCTGGATATAGAAATCCCGTTCCTTATTTTCTTCTACCGGCTGCAAATTGGATAACTGAGCCAAACAGTTTTCCTGTATACGTTTCAGTGTGACTGCTGCTTTTTATCCCTGACCCATTCAGAGAGTCAGGAAATATGAAGATAGTCAGCAGTATTTGTAACAAGCTCCATGCATGGCGACAGTTCCCATTCTCTAATAGAAAAGCATCAACTTCGCATCTGCGTAGGAAAGCTAAAGGCAGTTATTCTTTCTGACCGATGGGTCATACCGAGAATCGCCATGTAATTCCAAGAGAACTTGATCTCTACCATTTCATGTACATATGACCCATAGCTATAGCGAAGTACGGAAAATTATGTAATTGGGAGCGGTAGAAACGAAGCCGTTCATAATTAAATTATCGATCCCGTGAAAAATCGGTCAATCGTATCGCTCACTCGGCTGACTTCACAGCAATCATTGCATCCGCCATTGTTATTAGACTTTTCTGAGTTTTGTTTTTCATCAACTGTCACCATACTTACTTCGTCGACGTCTGAGCAAGGGTCTGGGAGTCAATCGTCATTTTCAACAAATTTTTTTTTGGTTTTGGATACTCAGGGAATTTTGTGTTTCGAGGATATTTTGTATTCCAACGTGATTTCTCGGTTTACGATCGGCAGACGATGCAGAAAAAGAACAATAAGATATCCGAAGGATTCGCAGTTGGAAGTCAGGAAAAGGTCTGAAGAAGGTGAAGAGCGACGTGGATGGTCGGAGGATAGTAGGTAGACGGTAGAAGGTACTGAGGTTACAGTGATAAATCACTCCCGATCCTAGGAAGATCTTTTCAGGTTCTTGTTAAGGGAAACGTCCTTCTTCTTCTTCTTCTTCTTCTCCTATGGTTCAGGGATTTCAGGTTTGAATTTGACGATGAGATGCAGTTCTTCCTACGTAACAAAACATTACAAGATCCAGATGACACCGTGGTAATCCTACTTGACTAACATGATACCTAACCGACCTGACGCAGCATCGCTTAGAATCAGTTGAGAGGAGAGGAGAGGAGGGAGAGAGAGAGAGAGAGAGAAAACTACCGGAAAAACCAGTTTCCATTAACTGCACTTAACAACCGGCCATGTTGACATAGAGAATCTAATTATAAAACTGCCTAGAATTTGCATAATCAAATGATCGAACGATCGAGGTTCAAAGAACAAAGAAAGGTTTCTCTTCGTTTGTTTTCTCTCCATTTAACGCACGGCCATTTCGATATATATGTCTTTGGCATGTGAGTATATTCGTACACACATATGTTTTACATATGTGAATACTTGTGACTATGAGGACTCGGACGAGTAACGATTTTCAATAGAGCCAGTGAATAGCCTTATGTGTGCCACTCTGGACAGAAAACTCGGTGAGTGGACAACGCCGTATTGTTGGTTGGCGCGTTTTATACTTTTACCAAAGCCTGGAAAACTTTTCCTATGGAAACTAGGTGGAGGTTATTATTTGACAGTGGAGTCCGCGTGGTCGGCAATGCCGCGAGAGCAGCTGCGCTGCAACGGGCTACCCTTTGGAAACTTAACTCGGTGAATTGCGTTATTCAAATTCTCCCTAGTGGTTTCCTCGGAAATTTCGTATACTTTTCTTTTGAAATCTTTACCGGTAAGAAAAGAGGTGACAATATCTATATATACAGATTTACCACGTACATCGTAATCTACGATGAGATCGATAAGTTTACTGGTGTCCAGATAAGGAAATAGTACAGAGTCGTTAACAGATAGAAATTTTTAATTGTGACGAATTAATTGGGCGTCGGTTGTGCAAACGAGAGGGGAAATTAACGAAGGTAGGGCAAAGGGGTGCGGGAGGTGGGAGGAAGGAAATATGAAAAAAAAAATGGTATTGCAAACACCCGTTGCAGCACTCGTATAGTTTCCTACTAATGATACGGAGAAAGCTGCAGGCGATGCTTACACGCGAGTCCTCTGAACGTTTCATTTTCTCGGGATTAAGTAACCGCCATAGTCATTACGCACATATGCGGTCGCCATTAACGGTTTAATTAGCGTAAGTTTTCATTTGTAGGATTATGCGGTGTCCCGAGCGAAAGAGTCGCCTCTTCCCTCGCGTACGGCCGTCTCTCTTATTTTACATAGATACGTATGTGTATGTAGCAAAGGGAGGTGGCGGCAGGGGGTGCAGGTGCTCCTGCGTCCTTGTTATTGGCTTCCTACGGATTAGAGGAAATTGGTAACAATTAACAGTGGACGAATAACACGCACCGGGTGTCCTTTAAATAAGACATCCGAAACGTGGGCGGGTCATGATCATTTTTCAGGATAAAAAAGAAAAGGTCACCCGAATCCTCAGGGAGGGAAAGAAAATGGTGACGGAGGGTCGTTGGCGAGTCTGGGTATTTTTATTATTTTTTTTTTAAGGCTGCTCGGACCTCGCTCCCCTGTCTTCTCTCGAGTTTACGAAGTGATTCGAGTGATCCAAAGATCGGGATACCTACACATGGGTCATCTGGCAAATTCTGTTAGAGAGAAACTTTTCGAAAGAAAGCGCTGTTTGGTCCTTTCGCAATTTTCAAGGGTTTTCCCACGTGCCTTGGACAATACTTGATTTTCTGGTCAGGTTAGGTAGGACTACCCAGTATAACGGAACGAATCAAATAGAGTTGAGAGTTCAGTCGACAAAAACATTTTCCGCGAACGACGTCACGTTCGGTACGTCTGACAGTAGACGTGCCCGCGACACCAGTGTCACTGAGGGGCGAAGGGCGCCGGTCCAGGGGAATGGGGCCTCCCTCCTCCTCCCTCCTCCTCCCTCCTCCTCACCCCTCTCAAACTATTTATTCCGGCACAAATCGCATTACCAACTCCAACTGCAAAATTGACTTGGCCAACTTTTACGGCGCCTCTCCCGAACCCTCCTGGAAAACTGGCCCTCCCTATCCATCCCCTCCTCTACCCCTCATCCACTGACAGTCAACCTTCCCTCGCTTCGATTCTTTCTCTCTTTTAGCCACGTCGTCCCTTCGCCCTCCTCCTCCTCCTCCCCTCCGCCCACCTCCCATCTTCCTCCTACTTTCAACTTTGACTTGTACGAGGGTTTACCAAACTCAGTTTAAGAAGAACTGTTTCTGCCGAAGACACATCTTGCGGGATGCGGGATTCCTCGTCGATATAAAATCGTCCGAGCTTCCGGGGAAAATGGCAGTTCGGAAGTTAAAATCGCTGGGAATAATGAATGTCTGCGACCCACTAGTTTTTTTTATCTAACTAACATTTTTTTTGGTTCCTTTCGTTTCTGACCTCGAGTTACCGCGCTATGAGGTCAGTACGAAATTTCAATAAAAAATACCAATTGGTACATAAAGCATAAAGGGTGTCAGAATTTCAGGCAAGATCAGGGACCCTTGAATAAATGATTTTCTTGCCAGGCAATTTTCACTCGCATGGAAAGTCGTCGTGGTGCAACTTTCTAATTCTGATTATTTTCATTTATCTCGAGTCAATATTTCCTCTCGATTACTTGACAGGTTAGCGTTTTGATATGCGGCTATAATTGGTTCACGTATGTTCGTATATCTTGTCAGTGCGTTTCCTTTCTACATTTTCCCTTTAATCATTATTATTCGAATCTTAAAGAATGCCGCAATACCAGAATTCGCACAGCGCGCGAATAATGGTTACAAAATAACTCGTTGCCGCAACAGCTCAGTTTTTCATCGAACGTTCACATAAATGGCAGCCCTAAACATACCTAAGGAAGTATGGACACGCGAAACCACTGTAACCATTTGCATGGTAATATATCCTCCATAGAATGATACATAATGATTTATACCTTCTTTTCATACCCGAGAACCATTATGACTTTCATGATTTATAACTTATAACGTATCGAGTATCCTTTAAAAAATGCCCATAAAGCCTTCGAGTCGTGATAATCGAATGTTACTTAAATTTTCGACCCAAAGTAACCGATCGGACTAACCACCGATCACAATCAAACATTCCCAAATTGTTGAGTAATAAAATGTAGCTACCAACCCCGTGGATTAATTCAAATAAAAAAATTGACCAGTACTTAATATCAAAATTGAAATTAGCCGCCCATTTGTCTTCTCGTTTGGTTGCAATCGTGATTCCCAGCGGTTGATTTATCACCAGTACAGTTCTAATAGGCAACAGCAGCCAGCCAGTCTGCTGTACATATACGGTAAGGCGCATAATGCAATTCAAAGCGGTCTGCAAGGGACCGCA
The DNA here is from genome assembly GCA_030142375.1 of Calameuta pallipes. Taxonomy (NCBI): domain Eukaryota; kingdom Metazoa; phylum Arthropoda; class Insecta; order Hymenoptera; family Cephidae; genus Calameuta; species Calameuta pallipes. The sequence goes on along the minus strand of JARQSW010000580.1, from coordinate 983,550 downwards.
AAAAAATGGGATTCCATTCGCAGGAGAAAAGCAAAACCGCTTATGGTCGCGTCGCGTGTTCCCCGCAATGAGATCCGGATAGCCGGCCTTAATTCTTAGTTGATTATTTCTGAGGGTTCGACTCGGTCTGGCGACCACTTCGGCTTGCACTTCCACCTCTCACCGGCATCTCTCGAAGTTGCGATCGACCTCTCGATTTCCACTGCCACGCGAGCCTACATGCCTGGTTGAGCACGTGTAAACAGATTATAGAAAAATGAAGGTGCACGGCTTGTTTACGGATACGTGACTGTATGCAGTGCGTGATCCAGTTCACCGTGTCACTTCGGGGACACACCTCCGTATGCTGGTAGGTTCTCAATGCCGCGACAGAATTCCACCGACTTTCCTTCTGGTACATAAACATCATTGAGAATTGATTGGATAACAGATAAACGGCGATACGCCGAATCACCTTCACGGTTCGTTGAAGTACCTTCACCTACATCCTTCTCAGTCTGCCGCACGAATTAATCGATTCTCCGAATCGTCCGTTCTTTTCTTCATTGCGTTTCTAGAGAAATTTCATGAAACGAGTCGCTGGGATATTTATATTTCCTGATTTTCCATCGTTATTCATGCTGGTTAAGTGGGATCGTTGGATGGTTGCTCTGCGGATTGAATTGATGGGAAGGTCGGGTGCGTGAGGTTCCTATAGGTTGTATTTATAGGTGAGCTTGTTTTCGCAGATTTATTGATCCAAACCCTGCGGCTTCGATTCGAGCGATTTCCGGACGTGTAAATAATTAGTTTCCTCGGGGAATCATTTGTCTCTCGGCGCAACCGCGGCTGTACACGTGGATCGTCTTCCTCTCGTAGGAGAATCCACAAACGTGTTTGGCATGCCTAACCACTGTAGTCTCTATCGTGTTTTCTGCTGCAGCTACGTAGGATACAACGATGTTGATATACGTATATCTGAGCATACGGTGGCCATTCTAGGTAGGTGCTATGTATAGCTTAGTACCTATATACCTGTTCTTAGACATATATACAAGCTCGCCCCTTTGCATCGAAATAGCCATCACATCACGATTGTCTAGGAAATCATAACGCGCAATGGGTCGTCTGGCATCGGTCCAGCCGAAGGTGAACTGGACCTTTCGATTAGCATAAATGGGAAAGTCTGATGTTGTCCGAATAGTCGCTTACAGGCTGGTGCTCGGTGATATTTTGCTGAAAATTCCCACGCAGCGCAATGCAGTTCGGTTGAGGCGCCCAAGCGAGATTAGAAGTGGGAGCGGGGACTTCAGTAGACGTTGAGCCTGGTAACGGGATGCAAGTCTGATCCTTGGATCAGTAAGAGTAAGAAAAACGTGGTTCAAGTGGTTAGGATGAATCTGGGTATATTGTGTTACGTGATCCTGAACCTGGTACTGGGAATAAAAGGATCAGGATCAGGACTCGAAGTGGTGTACCAGTGGAAATACCTAGACTGGGTCTGGCCCAATGTGCCGCTGACAGGAAAAGAGTATATACTGGGTAACGCGTTTACACAGGACGTTGACGTTGACAGGACTGGCCGTGTGTTTGTGACGAGTCCACAGTGGTTGGATGGTGTCCCCATTGTTCTGTCAACTGTTACCAATGTCAATGGTCCCGGTGGTCCACTGCTGGCACCTTATCCGGACTGGAGCTGGCACAAAGCTTACGACTGCGATGGTCTCGTGTCCGTTTATAGAATAGCGGTAAATATTTCAAGCGATTAATAAATTTTCGAATTTTAAAAAAATAATGAAAATTCACATTCAAACTTTTTTTTTGTGAATTCAGATCGACGAGTGTAATCGTCTCTGGGTCGTGGATACTGGGAGGGTCATGGGAATGGCCGTGTGTCCTACGAAGATCTTGATCTTTGATCTGAGAGATGATCGATTGATCCATAAGTATATTGTACCTCAGAGTCAAAGCTTGAATGGCAAAGCTTCTCTAGTTACTCCTGTCGTTGAAGTCGGAGAAACGTGTCTTGACTCTTATCTCTATATTGCTGATGTGGATCAAAATGGTCTTGTCATTTACGATCTTCGCAACAATTATTCATGGAGATTGAACAACACTCCTGGTAACGCATTCGGGCCTGACCAGGACGCCATGAATATCACTATCGCAGGAGAATCCTTCAACCTGACCGACGGCACTTTAGGATTGTCCTTGTCACCAGCAGGATTTTACGAGCGCAGGTATAGTGAGCTCGTAGGAACGTTAAACGGGATCGTTTCGCGTCCAGGACCTAACGTGGCTTTTCATGAGAGCTAAGATTCTAGCTATTCATTATTTCACCTTCTTTTTTTTGCTACTCTCGTTTTTATATAGGTAGCATATATGGAATGGAATTTGTAAAGGCAATCAATTCTTTTGATCTTAAATTTTGTAATACACCTGATTACCTTGAATTTTATTTGGTGAACGGCACATGCATATGTACAGAGCACTTTCTTTGGTCACGGTTCAGGTTTCTCAATCATTAACCCAGATTTAAGAGACGTCAACAGGTAGATTTATAATTTTACATGATTTTCGTAATAGCCATAAATTCTCTATCCTCGCGTACTAAGCTCGCTCTCACGTGATACGTATGTAAAGTGTTAATATCTACAGGTTGTTTCAATTTGAAAAATAAAAATTTTAGATTCCTCTACTTCAACTCCCTGGCGAGTTACTATCAGAAGTTCGCTGACGTCAATTCACTGAAATTGACTGACACTTTCGGGGAACCAGTGATCTTCCAATCGAATTACAGACGTCCAAGTCAAGCTGGGGTTCAGGCTACTTCCAGGAGAGGTGTCCTCTTCTTCCAGTTGGTACAACTGACTGCGATTGCTTGCTGGGATATCGAGAAACCTTTTACCCCGGATAACATAGTTATACTTGCACAAGACGAAGTGAATCTGCAGTACGTCAGTGGTATCAAAATAATTACGAACTCCTTTGGCAAAGAGGAACTCTGGTTCAATACGAACAGACTGCAGAAGACGATAAACATGACCCTGCGGCCGACAGAGACCAACTTCCGGTTAATTCGTGGATACGTAGACGATATAATCCGTGGAACTAGATGCGAGCCGAGTGGACCAAGAGGTCGATTACCTAATGTAGCCACCTGGCATAGGATATAATTCACTAGACTCCCTTGGACCAAGAGAGGAACAAGCTGACGATAAAAATGAATCTTTCAAAGCCATGTAACGCGATAGAGCGAGATGATTCTGTTATAAGGAAAAGAAAAATTAAGAACGAGTGTTATGTATCTTGAAAATAAATTTTGAAAAATTACTCCGATTATACTTGGAAGAATTATTTCTAGGTGCGACGTCACTCCGCTCCATCTACGTCGAGCGGAAGTCTGGCTGGTATCATTTGTCTCATGTAAAACTAACTGGGTGCAGCTAAAACCAGAGGATCAGGGTTTCCGTAGACGGTAGATGGACCGGAATGGCGGAGGACGAGGAAAATGGTAGATCTGCCAGTGACAGCCGGCATGTAGCAATTTAGTTAACCGTTTCATTGCTGCCTTTCGAAATGTAACGATCAAGTCTGTAGTTGACAGGCGCGTTGCTGCGAGCGCGAATGTTTCAGTTGCTGTTTGCATTCTGGTTGAGAAGCTACAGAATTATTCCCATAAAGGTCTTCGCGTTCTTTCCGAAGTCTAAGAATATTTCGTGTCTCGGATTTACTCGAATCGCCGCTTTTCGTCTTTCGGCCCTCTTCTACCTCCTGCCCTCCTGCCCTCCTGCCCTCCTGCCCTCCTGCCCTCCGCATTCCCTCTGCCTGCTCGATGATCATAGAACAATATAAATCGTTTGGAAATAGTTGATGCTGGCAGAACTTACCGTTCTTGGATCCTGTGCCAAGGGGCTGCCAGTAATTTTATATAGGGTAGTTGGGTTTCAAAAATAATACAAGATTCGTGTCAGGCACATCTCTTCTTTCCGCACAATTCCGCGTGTGAGTAATGGCGGCATATTCATGCTAGGCCCACCCCAAAATCTCTGGCAGTTAACCTCAGGCATCCAGGGGTTCCGTTTACCACCCTTACCCGCACCCACCCACCCATCCACCCATCCGCCCATTCACCCATCGCTCCTATACTCGCTCCGTGTGTGTGTGTGTGTGTGTGTGTGTATACGAGGCTCACCCCTCGCGGTCGCGATAAAATACAGCCGCCCTTAAATTTTGCCAACTGTAATATCGCCCCGCCGGCCTCGTTAAAGGACGCGAACGAGAAGCGCCGCGAATTTCCTGACAAATTGCGCACCGATTAGTTACACGCGCTCGAGGAAACGTTTCGCTGATATTTACGTCGGATTATAATTAAACGAGAGAGCGGCCGGACGTCGCGACGCCTAACGCGTCCACCGGCAATCTCGGTCACGTGGAATTTTCATCGTGCAGTTTTGATTGGGTTTGCTTTTCCCACGTTTCTCTTCCTAGTCGCTCCTGCCCCTTCGCCCACGTCCTGAATCACTTTTACTTCATTCTCCATTATTTTAAACTCATACGAAACGCGATAAACTTTCGCGTCCCATCGATACATGATATACATATAAACCTACTGTGTCTAGTAGAGGGAAAAAAAATTATTCTGCATTCAGGAGCGACTGTCTTCTCCTAAACATTTACGTTTGGGATTTTATCTGTAAACGTAGCCATAAAACGCACCCGTGCGAGTTTGCAGGTTCCTGTTAACGCTTCGGTGTGGTCGAAACTTAAGGCCCAAAAGTGTTTTACCTTATGACGTTCAAATCGAAGTAATGTACGGATAAAGATGGTTGTGAAATAGCCCGTCAGAAACTATGAAAATATTTAAACTTTGAAAATAGCTGCACTTTTGAAAGTGCTAGGAAAAAGTTAAACAGCATCTATATTCCCGTTGCCATATATCGCAATCAAGCCCCTAGTCCAGCAGCACGTGGAATCACATAGTTAGATACGTTTAACCTTATAGGAAGAAGACTTTTGCAGTCTGAGTATCCAGCAACCCCCCACGCCTGGACTCACCATGAAAAGATCTCAAATCGTTTTACGAGGGTAGTTTTAAAACAACTTTACGAGGACCGCGCGGAATTTCGAAATAAATTTGCATCAGTTTTACTGCCCCTAATATACATAACTACCAGTGTTTGGCACTGATACCCGACCAGAGTGGAATCGCAACCGCGTTCTAGCGCTAGTGGAATTTTGTAATACACTGCCTTCCGGAAAGAAAATATATATACCCTCGCACACTCCAAAAGAGTTACCCTTGTACTTACGATATTTTCGCCACAGGATAGGAAGCATCGTATTAACTCGAAAAAAAAGAAGAAAAAAAAATGCACCCCCATCTTATCATTCGTATTCTCACGGTTCACCCCCCCACCGCGTCTAGTCCCCTTATTATAGTTATCTTTATTTATTCCCACGATCACTCTCTATAATTCATAGAACAACCCAGTTGACAGTGGTCGGACTCATAGAGCACATAAACACACAGCATCCCTTGCAGCGTGCATGCTGCCCAGCCATGGACCACCCTGCACGCATTGCGGTTGTCAGCTCTAGTCAACGTGTAATTTACTAGCTCGGTGTTGGCTGCATCTGCATCAAGCCATACCGGAGAAGCTTCTGACAGTGCCACGCAAATCCTCGACTATGTACCCAGCATCCATTTCGTACACAGTATACTATACTGTATACCAGTACGTTAGGTATACTGTACGGTGAAACACTAGAGAACACACGGTATAGTCGCAGGATGGACACTCGGACACCCGGCCAACCACTAGACCGCAACAACCCGGCAACGACAATGTCTCCAGGTTGAACTTTCAAAAGTTTCCGCAACGTGTCTCAGCTGCTTCTTGATTGTCGCGATTGCAGCTGAAATTTTGAGACGATGACGCGTGGACTTTCAAAGCCTTCGTCGAATCACCTTCACGGAATTAAATGATCGCTCGTATTATACTATATTCAGGAACTCTGCTGTACCGTAGTATAGCTGTCGCGAAAACAAAGCCTTTGTGATTTTTGTCAAAGGAATAAAGCACTTGATTACTTGATTACAAAGTTCTGTCCTTGCGAGTGAAATCGGGCGTTACGTAATTACGTAATTATCACATGGCTATTGGATCGTTAGATTAAAATAGCATACATGTGTATACGCTTTATACTGCTATATACATACACGTATATATACGTATGTAGTGGTAACAAGATTTGTATAATCCCTTCCTTTTAACGATCTCACAGTGTACAGCGAAGAAAGAGTTCCGCCTTGTCATTCTCTAAGCTTTTCCGTCGCTGCCATGAAAAACCTCCACCTATGCGTAGTGGATAAATCCGTGTTGTATCCGCCGTTCGAAAAAAAAACAAGGTTCTTTCATTCGCGCAACGATACATAATCAAAGCCATAAAACCCGCAAAAGTCAAAAGGGATGTATATATATACAGAACAACGTGCAACGGTTTTACGATTGGTTCGTGAGTGCCACGCGTACCAATCGTATGGGATAAAAAACATGAAAGGAGAAACAGCCGATTCGGAGTGCCACTGTAATCCGATCTCGAAACGAATTTAACGAGCGCCCGATATACGGATTTCTTTTACGCTCTCTCTCTCCCTCTCTCTTTCAATGTCGAGGCACAGTGTCAGAGAAATTGAAGAGAGAGAGAGAGAGAGAGAGAGGGAAAATGAGGTTTTGGGGTTCACCTATACAGTACGCATGTATAGATGCTCATTCACCCTCCTGCACACGTGTTCATGCTACGTAGAGAAGGGACATAGAAATGGAGGCACAGAAAAGTGTACGCAGGGGTGTCACTCTTACTCAATATGACCGTATCGACGATCGGTTGCCAATTTTCGACGTGATATAGATATTGGAAACGGAGCGATCGCTGGTAACGAATAGCCTGGATAGAAATATAGCTGGTCAGGTGGTTTTGGTTCCAGGAAAAGATAGTTGGTAGTACCGGATAGTAGTGGTGGCAGTCGAGGGTGGGTGGGTGCAATCAGCGCGATGATAACCAGTATTACCGCGTCAACCCCCGGCGCACGAGCTCCGTGACGTAATCCCAGGGGTTCTATTTGTGACGTGTATAGTATATATATTTATACCATATACATCACATTTGCCACTGCTTTAAACCTGTCTCCAGTTATTCTACAGAAAAATAGGAACCGTGCGCGACACAGAGATATTTGTAAAATTATATGTTTTTTTTTTAACACAATAATTCTCCTTTCCCATCTCCTCAGACACGCATTCTCTATTGCAGCGATAACTGGACTCGAAACTTTGTCAAATGCCACTGGGACTCAAGATGCATCAGAGCTCTGGGAATTTCTCGGAAATTTCACTGCGCCGAAGCTTAACTCGCTAGTCGAGTTTTCGGCCGGCAGGTTGGGCTGTACGTTTATATACGTATATAGTGCACGGTAGAGAGAGCTAAGGAGGATGTAACTAACAGTCAGGTAGAACTTTCCCGCTCGGTCTGCGGGACCTGCATACAAAGTGAACTTCATAACGCCGTGTGCGCAGAGGGAAACACTATATATATATATTTATATATATTTGAATATACATATATGTAGAGCGTAGCTAGAGCTAGCTGGCTACACGTAATATTTCCGCCTATTCATTTCCATGCATTCGCGAGCCGCTACTCCGCGGTGGCGAACCTATTTTCCCACGGCGTCCCTGTAAAGTAATACGGCCGCGCGGCTATTTATTTCGGCAAGATTATTCGGGGGGTTGGTTGCGAATAATGATATTATTAATATGCGAGTCATCATGGACGAAATGGTATAGTGTAGATAGTCCAGATGTAGATGCACTAGATTCTTTCCCACCATTTGGAAATTCTTAATGAGACACCTAGTGACTTTGAAAATTGTACAGGAAATAAGGGTCGTGCTGGTAGGATTGCTGCGGGCTGTTGGTACAGTCGGCATAGGTTGTAAAAGGCTTTTAGGTTAAATAAACCAGACGTTTTCCCTCGTGTTCATGTGCCTTGAAGGCATATGATGTTATTCCCACGCACTATAGGCTACACACGATCCTTTAGTCTCGTTACCTTTTGCTATCCGGAAGCATCAGACGAGACCCTCGTAACGTCCATTTGCAATTATTTCTCCTTGAGAATAAACTACATGTTTAATTAGAATTATGGCCAAAGTTTTTACGACTGGACGCTGCCGTCCTGCAAGGGTTGCGGTACAAGCTGATTACATGCATGCAGGTACCTATGGTATCCTGGGGGATGAAGACTGTATCAGGGCCAGTACAGAATAGTCTTTCGTACTCCGTACTCTTTATTAGCCTGCCAAAGGATTTTTCTCGGAGTTTCTTTCAATCTTATTTCTTACACCCCCCGCCCTTCGCCCCATCTCCCCGAGGGAATTTACATGGAATCATCCCTCCCTATCCTTCCTTCTATTTCTTTCCGTTATACTCGACCGGATGGCCGCCGGTTTGTTGGACCATGTCGACTACTTTTCAAAGCGGCTCCAAGTGGACCTATTGATTCGAAAGGAGTGTACTCGATGTTAAAGTCCCGGTTGGTACCCTCGTATCCACGTACCTTGGGTTTTCCTATTGGACGTGAACGTAGCCAGCGGGACGACCGACACGCTTCAGGAAATCTACGATCTTCCTTCGCCAATACGGAAGTCCGGTCTCTCTCCTTTGCCTTCCTTCCTCTCCGTGGTCTACATATATAGGTCGTCTGATTGGCATTTCTCAGGACGGAGACCTCGGGCAGCCAGTACGTAAGGAGTAGGAATAAAAAAATTTGTAATGAAATTTAGGGGTGGTTCATGAGGTTGTCAGTGGGGATGAACCCTGCAGAATGCGTAGGAGACCTTGGGGCGGATTCGCAATTACTCTGATGGGAGTGACAATGTTATTCTGTTTCAGGGTGTGACGGGCGACCGGCTGGCCGGGGACGCCGCACACCTCCTCCATCTCTTCTTCTTCTTCTTGCCACGACCACAAGACACAATGTAACAACAACTACCACTTCTAGTCGTCCGCGTGAACCACGTTATCAACGTACTCGATGTGGTACGTCAGCTACCCCTAATCGGTGTCTCTCAACGTGTCTACCTTCTTCAGTTCTCCATTGTTATTATTATTTATTTATTATTATTTATTTATTTCTTTTTTACGTTTCCTGCCTCACAGTTATTACTCCTCGATGTTGCGAGCGTTAAGTGAACCTAACCCCAAAACCCAGCCCTCTGATGGATACTCGAATGGTTTTGTGTAACGAAGAAGTGACAAAAAAAGAAAACAGAAGCACGCAGAAGGTGGGGTTGCTGCTACCGGTTCGATGGGACGAATTAAATGTCTTCGGGGATATTTTGTCCAAATTTTTTTTCTTTTATCTTGGACAAAACTTTCCTTTTTTTTTTAACAATAATCCTCCCCGTAACCGGTAGCATTGTCATTCTTCGTGTGCACGTATGTATCTCTTTATTACACCTTACTGTTCCGTATGTCTTCTGCATTGTTAAATTATGTCTTCACTGTTCGCTGAGTTACGTTACAATGTGACTTGTGGTTGGTTTAGTTTCGTTGGTTTATCGGTGTTCGATGTTGGCTGCTGTTGTTGGTTGTTAGGTGTTTAGTGGTCACTCTGTGTTGGTGCTCTCCCTTGCGAACATTCCTAGCACTCATCCCACGGGGAAGCTTCCGTCATCAACCCCATCGCTACTGTTGCTACCCTTGCGGGTTTGATGTTCGTAAATATATATATATATAACTTAGAGAGGAACTTGTCGTTATATACCGAAGATTAGACTACCCCGGTGTACAGGGGAGCGAGGGAGAGCGAAAAGGGGATGAAACAGGAAGTGGAAAGAAAAAAGAAAAAAACAAGCAAAGGGAGAGAGTACGTTTCTCATGCAGAACTCGTACGCGGCTCTCTTACTAAATTCCTTCCCTCCGGGCAGCAACACGAGGTTTTTGGGGGTGGCCGACATTTGATTAGAGGGTGACCCAAGAGGAATTCCTTCGCCAGGCACGTCTACCCAGGACCATCCCCTTTCCTTTTATCTTTATTATTTTGGCTATATCAAAGCGGAACCACTTTTTGGATGCTGTGCACATGGGCTCTGTTGACTGTATATATATAATGGTATATCCATTCCTATACTCCGGCCTCTATACACTTTCTGTGTCTTTGTTCTTTTTATTTTCTTTCCACCTCCCCCCTCTCCCCCCCCCACTCTTAGCACCCCTTTACCCCTACTAACTTACGACTCCAGCAAGACGCTTCTCCAGCAATAAAGTCCGCTTCTCAAATATTTGTCATTCCGTTAAAATCGATTTGCCCGCCGGACGGAAAAGTCGCCACACAAGTTTCCGCCAACATGGAGTTAGGGTATATGTACTATAGGTATCGCGGATCGATTCGGGGGAGAGAGAAGTCGGGTAAATTGCGTATAGATATACGGATGCGAAATTGCTGCTGAGTAAAGCTAATAATGTAGTAGTTTATCCATCTGGTGGTCTTGTATTGTTGAAAAGATCAAGAATTGCTGCTTCGACTGTACTTCTAGTTTGACAATGTTATTCGACTGCCGAATCGCTGGAGAATCTTGGGTATTTTCACAGCTATAAGGATACCGAGTGAATTTATAATAATTCGCGAAATTTCACCTTTGCGAAATAGGGGTAAAAAAGGGAATATCTAGGGAGTTACGCAAGGTGCGTCCGCTGGGCGTATCCACTATCTCGTTGTACCTGCACGATTACACCTGCATCGTGGAATTTCTTTCATTAGCATTGTAACGATAATTACATTTTAAAATCGATGCCGCTTCTCCCGGCTGGCATTGTGCAACTGGAAAACTGCACCCACGTGGTGGAAGCGGCTGAAGCAACGATCACAGAACAATTGAAGGTGCGGTTGGAACTTTGATAATTTTGTCTATAAGACCAAAAGGACGGATAGAATTAAAAAAGAAAAATATTGATTCTAACCCATCGATTAATCCAGGTGAAAAATATTTTTGGATGCTACGGAAGACAGATATGTATTATATATAAAAAATGGATATTTTGGTGACCAGGCGATATTATCGATTTTCTTTGCTGCACGAAATAAGGGTGAATTCTCGAGATTGGCTCGCGGGATGGAGTGGGTCTGTAATCAAATGTTTTTGCTGGAAAGGGTTTGTAACCCCTTTACTATTTTCTAAGGGTATAACAAGAAGGTCCTAACAGCGACATAGCAGCGTTTATTTGCTCCACGTTCCCGTGCGTCTCCTTCGCCACCCCAGCATATGGCGGTACCTACTCGATTCCAGGTCCAAACAATATTAAAAAGTAATTGGATTTCGATCTCGTTGTTGCCGATGCGATGCACTCCCTGCTGGTGCAATGCTATACCCGTTCACAGACCGGAATAATGGACAGTCGTTAAATTTAATTGGCACATAATTATCGGCGGCATGGAAGCAGCAGGGGAAGGGATAGTCGTGTGCGCGACTGATCATCGCAATCCCATTGTCGGCTCTAATATCGAGAACGTACGAAGCACAAAGAGAGTTGTCACATTTGCGAAGCTGATACCCGCAGAGTCGTGTATACGGGCGTCGGGACGGCCCGAGCGTCGGCGTCGAGTACCAAACCCGGACGACTCTTGAAATTAACTGGATTTTAATTGACTCTCTAAAAATCTTAATAGACTTACGAAGGCATCTGTCACAATTAAATGAATGACGTTATTGAATACTTTTTTATATCAAGAATACTTCGAGCGATACCAGAGGATTCGATAAGATATGTAAAATATAGGCTGTCGTGTCGCCTATAAAAAATAATAGTATCGTCGATGTAAGGGGATGAATGTGGAAAGTAGATCGGTGGATGATCCTCGTGTGCTTGCAGAAGATAAAAAAAAAGTATCGTAGGACGGAGTGTAATTAAAAGCTGTAAATATGAGCTCGTGGGAGGAAATTAATTTATGAATCAATTAGGAAGTCACGTTTAGATATGCTATCGGTGCTCGGTGGTCGAATAGGAGAATGAACGAGCGAACAGGCAAACTCGAGCCGGTTCGATATCACCGTTTCAATAAATAAGCCACTGATATAATCTTTCATTTCGATAATTATTATTCGTCGGGCGTTAATTAATTAAGGATATATAGAGTCTCGTGAATAACGCGATATATCTGTATAGAGTGTAGGGCCGAAATGGCGAGCCGGAATAGAGACGTGCGCGGCGCGATCGCACGAGACGATAATTCCCCTACGGCTCTTCGACTAATTACCAGCCGAAAGAGCTTTCGGTGTAAACGTCAAAGCTCTGCAACGCGATAGCCCTGCCGTGCAAGGGCGCGATTGTAATTTCGGTGATGTGAAATCTGAGAGAGTCTAAGGATATTCTAGTAACGTGGTTCAAACCCAAGGCAAATTCGTGCCTGGTATGAGAGGTGGGGTGGTTGGGGGGTTGAAGAGGGGAGTAAGGGGCCTTGGCGTTACAGCTACTTGGCTAATTTTGATTGACGGCGTTAATTCGGCCTCGATAGTCTTAAGATGGATTAGGTTTTTGAGACGATGGATTTATATTTTGAATTTGAGAAACAGTAGGGAGCAACTAGGGGAAAATTTTGGAAAAAAATTTTTTTGGGACTTGAGACAATTTTTTTCTGGGTATTATTTGATTTGATGATTTGTTTGTGTTTTGTATTTAGGGATGATGGATTAAAAATGAAAAGATATTAGGAACCCGTAAGCTTAAGCTATTCGGCTGAGAGCCAAGGAAAGAGTTCTATAATTTATTAATTTAGCCTGCCTTTTTGGGTCAAAATCGTATCCGTTGGAAAAGACTTTTGGCAGTGTTCCCAAAGAGGGGGAAAAACAAAAAATATATATTTCGCTGTGTCACCAGGAGTTTCGTATGGTGTCTGGCGCGTGTGGACATTTCCACTTCGTACGGAGATCGATAGCTAATGTGTGTCACAAAGAAACAAACAAGAATGCACTTATCCGACGCTTTATATATTGCATTTGCGTATGGTTATAAACAGAAAGAGCAAGAAAGAGACAGAAACGTGGAGTAAAAGCGAAGAATGGAATTTCGTGAAAATGTGACTCTTAAATATTTAAATATTTAGTCAAGTGTTATATTGACCGCACCGCCAGAAGTACCAACCACTCGGCAAAAGGAGTACGGTCGAGGATCCGTGTAACCCAGTATGAAAACTTCCCCTAGGAATAAGGGGTTAAAGTTGAGTTTCGGTCGAGCATTATACCATTGGCAGAAGTAAACTGGCACTTTGGCAAGGGGGTCTGTTTAAAATTGTATGGCTCAGTCAAAACTTTCAAAAGATTTCAAAGGGGTAGAAAATCTTTTGAACGAACCGATAGGGTGGCGTGGGGGGGGGGATGGTCATCGAAGCAGGGTGGGTCATCAATAAGGGCTGTGTAATGTTAACGAGCAAAAAATGATCGTATCGCGTCGATTGAATCCATGTCGATGAAATTGGAGAAGAAGAAAAAGCTCCTCCCCCCCCTTCTAAAAAAACCCAGAAGAAACAGAGGGTTGAGACATCCGGCGAGTCTTCGATTTAAATGGCCCCGATAGACGCCCTGTCTTCTTTATATTTTCTCTTTTCTTTTCTTCATCTTCTTCTTCTCTCTTGGTCTGGTTTCCACGTATGCGAATACCCCGTTCTGTAGAAATTCAATAACCAGTAGCGTCGAGAAATACATCCGCGTGCCACCCTGACTCCATCCCTCCAGCCTTAACACCCTCTATATACCCCTTAGTCATACGGTCGGTTTTCTATTCGACTTTCAAGTCCCTAGGATGGATTCTATCGATTCTACAGATCCCATTGGAGGAAACGTATCGCGAATTTCGTTCTATTCGATTTGCGCGTTAAAATATTCACACAGCCAGAGATTTCATTGGCGGCGCGTGGGTCCTCCAATCCACGCGGAACCGACCGGAACCCGGACGCACTTTGTGAAACTTTTCCTAGACGCTTATTCTATCTCTATCGAGGACCAATAGGAAAAAGTACGAAAACATAGGGAGAAAACGAAAGAAAGAACAGCGAGTGGCTGGGGAGGTGAAGAGGAGAGGGAGGGGGGGGTGGAAAGGCAATGAAAAAGAGAATTTTCCCCGCCGATCATCCCCTTCCGCGAGGGTAACTTCGAAATCGAATAAATCAGGGGGTAGGTGCGAGGGCAGAAGTTCCGACAGCCGATATTCGGGCGATGGGCAGGACTAAAGATAGTGCCGGGAGTTAGGGTGTTTGATAACGAGTTCCCAACCCCTCTGGCGATATCATCCCTCTCGCTTCCTATATCTCTTTCTCTCTTACTCGCTTATATATTTATATAACTATATTTCTCTATAGCTATATACCGGTATACAAGGATACCACCATTGTGCCGTTTCTCCACTTTCGCCAACATTAAGCCCTACGAGAAATACATTCGGCTGCCCCGCGATTTCAGCACCGAATTGGGTGAGGGTTTTGGGGAATCGTAGGGGGGGGGGGTCGGGGGAGAAGCGGGTGGCGGGAGGGGGGCGACGGTGGAAGATGTGTATGCTGAGATACTTAGCACAAGCCGTTACCTTGGTGGTACAGTCCAACGGCGAAGTTTCTATCCTACGGGAATTTCGTATGGTAATTCATGGTATATACATACACACGTATATAGATCCTTACTCCAGTTTCCATTTATACCTGTTCAATATATATTATCTAACTTATACAGTGAAATTCAGGAAAACTCGTAGAATTCTCAGATCGTAAAAATCCATGTATCGAGGTAAACGATTTTTCTTTATGGAATTTTTGAATCTCTTAGATAAACCAGACACATAGATAACGTTCCTTAATGTTTTGGATCAAGCTCTTTATGCATGTGTATATATATATACATTTATATAATATGGACTCTAGATTCTCAGATGACATGCATATGAGAAAAGTTATTTCCCTGAGATGCAAGTGGTAGTCGTACGTACCTAGCCAGACACGTATGCCATATGCTCGATACATAGGAACGTATTAGCTCGCCCTATTGGTTCCAAAGGAAGTCGAGGCTCCTCTCTATTCCATTTATTCCGTATACATAATACATCGGCCCGTGAGCAAGCAGGGCAGATCCCTATCAAATGTATTCTTATTTTTTCGCTCGATTTAACAGGCCGCGATAGAAAAAGTTTCATGGAGGTTTGCGAGAGCGCTGCCCTATGGACGAGGCGATCCTACCTTGCTTAGAATACTCTGTATACCTACTATGTATAATGCTAGGACTGTCATTAATCTTGGCATCCAATGAGAAAATACGTAGGACGAATTGAATCGTCGTAACTGTTTTACCTTCATCAATTGTCGTTAAGGATTCACTTTTTCCTAATATCCTAGAACGGGACGTTCTTTTTTGTTTCCGGACTGTAGCGGTACGGTATTATGGATCTCGAGAAAAAAATTGTACAGCTATAGAAAATATGTAAATATTGGGTAAAAAAATGAGATTATGGGATTCGGATGGTATGAAATTTGATAAGACGTTCCTTTTATGAATTTCCTATATTTTGACTCTCTGCGTGTTCCCCTCTCTCTATCAGATTCTCTCACGTGACACAGACTCCTCTCACCTTTGACTGACGTATTACGTATTTGAATCGGATCCGCATGCATATGAATGCGAACTCGCGAAATCCCTGATGGAACTCTCCGGTCTCCGTAAATGGAATGCCGATAATATATGCAACGGAATATAATCCCATCGAATAGGACGAAACGCCCGAGATCGGAGCGTTTCGATGAAATCATGCTGGTGCCTATAGTATAGTCGTTCCGGCTGTCCTCCATACTTTTGCTATGACTTCCTGGCGCCATAGCCAATAATTACTTTATACATTTACGAGCGGCCGTTTCTCTCTTGACGACGTCCCATCTTTCCTAGATTTGGATAATAAAATTGATAGTCGGTTATCGTGGATAAAAATCATCCCTCAGACTCCTCGGACGAACTGCACTCTGTATTGTAAACGTATATGGGATTCGTGTCAGTGGTGTCGCGTTGAAAATACAAATTTTCTAAAAAAAGGTTTGATCGCTGTGTTAAATGAATAAAAGTAAAACGTTCTGGGATCGGAATAGCGTGTATCGTCTGGTGTACAGCATAAATGGTGAAATGGTGTCTGATCGGAAATCCATCGTGGTTTCAATGGGAGCTTGGAATTGAAAGCACTGTAGTTGGTAACGTTGATGGCCGATGGGTGGATGAAGTAACGTGAACTATAGCGACTATAGTGACTGTAGTGACTATGGTGGTACCAGTGGTGGTAGTAGGTATATAAGTGTGGTTGGCGTGCGCTCACCCCGTTATACAATCCCAGTAATATTTGACACACATAATTCGAGTTTACGAGCAGCATAAATGCATCACACGTGCATGCATTGTGAATTGCCGGAAAAGCGATTCGAGAATCGATAACGCGATAGTCTGGTTGGAGGACGAGGTTAGAGACTGAGTAAAATCACGGCGGCTTTTGATGAGGTTCAATCGTAAAATACCATCGGTATCGACCCCCCACGTCCCTATGCTTTTGCTCTTTTTTTTCTTTTTAATACCATACTGTAGCACGTGGTGCAGTGTGTACTGTACTTGTTATACTAGGTTTCGTTAGAGCTTTATTAAATATACATTGGGGAAGCGGGGGGTTACTATGTGAAAATGCATTCATCGAAAAGCAGCCGAGCGTCATTTTCATCAAAGCTGAGTTAACGCCGATGTGCAGAGGCACGTTCGTTTGGGGCTTCAAAATAAATCTCCGAAACATTTGTAAAATAAACAGAATTACTGGCAATTCCACTGACCTTCATTAGCGACTGTTCTAGTTCGGTTGTACATTTTTTTTTAAATTATATATTCGGAAGATATATTGCTGCCATTTTTGATATTGATCTCGATATTAAGTAATTAGTTTGAGACGCGTTGTCGCACCCACCCGTATTTATCACTTCGTAAATTGATACAGTGATCAGCTGAAGATATAGTTGAAAAGGAAATGACGTAGCAAACGTCATGAGGAGATCGTGTCTGTTTGTTTCTCCGTTCGTGCTTGTTTGATGCGAATAATTAATTTCCTTTGTTGGCAATATGCGTATTCAAGGGATGCGAAACTGCGTGTGACAGGTCCTTCTCATCCGAACCATTTCGCCCTTTCTACATTCCCCATCCAACCGTTCGCCATCACCATTTAACCACATAATAATTTCTCTATTTAGGTATACGTTTATATATATACACTTCCGTTTATTTTCGTCTGCGGTTTGTTTTCCCACCCTTATTTAATTGACAAGGGTTACTCAGGGTCTTTGCATTAGGGTCAATTCTCTCAGGTTTTACGTCACGATACGTCCTCACCCTTTTCTGCTTATAATTATGAGAAAATCCTTACGCTGAGTCTTGAATTAAATTTGACCTAACAACATCTTCTTATCTTATCGCCGTTAAGGGTAGATTTCTCAATGCGTTTAAGGGTTAAGAGTTCAGGGAAGGAGCAAAGAAGCGTGGCCACGAATGCTGATTAACCTCAAGACAGGGATCCTTCGGTGGGTGAAAGCATCGAAGTCGTCCTCTGGCTTTCTCCCATCGGTGAAAGCTCTTGCCGCAAGGATGTTATAAGGATGGACCAAGAGATGCTGGCCGGTCATCTTTAATGGACGGTCTTTGAAGTAAATGGAAATGTGGCGAGAAATGGGAAAAGCTTCTCTTTTGCGCAACCCTTAGAGTTCGGGAGGGGGGGGATGCTCGCGGACTCCTTCTGAAAAGAGGAACTCGAAAGTCCCGAGTGCTGGAGGAATCAACAGATCTTGGCCGATGACCTCCAAACAGGATCCTCTTCAGGATGGTCCTGAATAGTCTTGAGAGCAGATTACAACGTTACCGTATAGAAGTAGATATCAGATTCTATCTTTGTCGGCCGAGTGGAGCTTCTAATCTTTCATTGAACAAATCGAAGGTGAAGCAGAGGAAGGATATGAGATATTATAACTTCCGGTAGTAATTTTCATCACGTCTTTTCGAAAATGTCAAAGGGTTTGATTAGAACGTCAAGAAAATGAATATTTTGATAAAAAAAAGAGATACTGATTTTCCAAGCATAAAGGAAGCAATCAATTTCTTTTTAATACTTCCAACCAAGGTATGACTTTCTCCTATCCTTTTCTTTTTCTTTTTATATGACTGTTTTAAGTCTTCAAGAGAAAGTTTGATTCGGTCGCGACTTTGAATGCAACCTCCGGCGAGCATGCTGATTGCAAATCCTAAGGGTCAGGGGCCGCAGCCAGGCGGTTCTTTTCTAAGATAAAGCAGAATCCTTGTTGTTTGTTCGCGCAAAAGTTCTTTCATCCATTGTTCGCGAAGAGTCAGAGAACAAGCATATATATATATATACACACACACACATATACAGATATATGCACCCGTACACGTGGAAAGAAAATTGTTGAGGGCCGGAGAGCATTCCTCCACTAGAAGGTATAATGCTAGACAGATTAATCTACCCTCGTTATTCCCAACCCCTGTCCACAGGGATCAAATAGATACGCGAAACAGAAAAAAGGAGTATAAAGGATTTCATGGAGACGAAACGGGTAGGGAGTAAAGAGAGAGAGAGAGAGAGAGAGAGAGAGAGATAGATAGAGAAGGAGTGAGTGAGACGTATACATACTTGAAGCGAAGGAAGAGAAAGAGAGGAAAAATTTTTGGAAGACACGGAGAAGTGGATGGGTACGAGCCGGCCATGTAAAGCGGAATGAATCTCGCAGCCGCACGTGGCTTGGCCACGATCCACGCTATCCCACTAACCCCCTCGGACCACCCTTCGCGTTCTGCAAGCTTTTTATGTCGGGAATTTAAATTAGATACAACCACTCTCTATCCACAGCCAGTGAGACTCCCTGCGCCTACAGAATCACCCGTAGATACTACCCTTATTTCACGCTACTTTATTTTATACCGCATCCCTTTGTCTTGGCTGGGAAAAAAATATATATAATATATATATATATTCACAAATACTGTGCATATACGTATAACTAGCTAGGCCAGTAGAGAAAAGAGATTGTAATTCGGTCCGTGCGTGAATTCAGATGCTGCGAACAGATGCACGGGTGGTATCTTACTTGCAAGTGGTATCAGTCCTGAATGATCAGACAAGCCAATGTCACTCGACGATACCAGGCCACATTAAACGTGTCGCAAGATAAGGGTGCCGAAAGGGTAGGTTTCTGGTAGAGGCGTGCCAAATTGTGATTGCGGCAACATTGCGTCACCGCCACTGGTCCCGGGGTATCTTTGGAGGCTCGTCCTACGAAAGGACCAAGTAGGATTCTCCTCCTTTCGAAAGCGTCGTTAGGGGCCCCCTGGCACAAGGCCAATCACATCGACTAGCTACTGTGTATGTTCCACCGTGCACACTGCAACGGTGCACACTGGCTGCTCCTGTCCTGCCTCTCTTCTAGTCTGCTCTCTAACTTTGCTCCAGTCTGCTCTAGTCTGGCCTGCTCTGTTCGGCTCTGCTCCCTATGCTGTGGCAGAGGCTATTCTCATTTCTTGTTTGCACCTATATACTCCTTCCCTCAAAACCACCGTTCAACCCTTCCCTATCGAGAAGCCATTTCATCCCCAAACCCTATTGCAAGCATCGATACCACCAACGATGCATCCGAATATGACCAAGGATATTGTGTACAGTCTGTCTAGGCAGCCACACATCCACTTATCGGGTTAAAGTTCAAGATGATTCTTTATCGGGCTTACCTGGTGATATGTATGGAACAATATTATTTTCATTAGAAACCGTGAACAAAGGAGGTCAAAAAATGGGTGAAACGGATAATGATCTATCGTTAGGAAAATAAATACTCGTCTATATATTGCGCGGCAAGTTGGTAATCGGTGCACGCGTTGTTTGAACGCTTTCGCCAGTGACGTGAGGGTTTCTGCGTTTGTGGAGGCGCGTGCGTGTTACTCTGTGTAAAGATGCAGTTTAGCGTGGCGTGAATCGCGAAACGTTTCCTACCTGTAATTCAGTTTGGTCGGACAGAGACAGAGCAAAATCGAGGCCTCGTTACGGGGATAGAATGAGAGTGATAGTTAGCATGCTAATTTCAAAGCGGAAACACTTAAATTCATTACACGAACTACTAATTGCTTGGGATAATGAGGCATCGCTAATCGTCGAAAGAAGGACAAACGTTCCTCAGTCGCTGGGTTTCCCTTTCGCACTTTGAAAATTATTTTTGACAAAAAATTGGTTTTGTCGACTGCGCATACGTGAGCAGAGATAAGACATGCACTCTGATAAGAGAAATTATTAAAAGTCGTGAATAATGATAAGCGAATGAGATAACGGTGATAACGAAAATTGTAGGAGGGTCCGATGAACCAGAAGCGTGAGATTTATAATAATACTTGGTTTGAGCTTTAGAGTTTTTTTTTATTTGGATCCAACTGCGTGCTTCATTGCTTCGTGGTTAGGTAGATGGGTACGTAGCTGGATAACTACCTTTTCGTGGAATTTAGGTAATTTCACAGTGCAGGCTACTAACGATTTACATACTGGCGAATGATGAACACTTTAAAAGCTTTTTTTCACGAGCTTTCGAAATGAATTTATCGTTCTCCATGCGCAACGTCGATTATTCCGTCTCCCTGGTGCACTTTGCACTGAGCCTTCAAATGGGTACCTCCATTGTTTATCACACACTTTTATCTACCAGTAAAATGAATTAAAACGGTTCGTTATTAAATTCAGGCAATTTTGCCATTTCTTTTGATCCTATTCTTATATGTGTATAGTCTGCTAAGAATTTTTATATAAAAATTGAAAAGGCATAGTTTGAACGTTTCACGTTCCACCTAACTTCCAGTGGTTTTTCTTGAAAATATTCCCAAATTTCCTTTCCTAGCACGAAACCCAAAGTATTAACTGTATTTCTATCCAACAAAATTCCACGTCGAATCCATTAGCGCCAAGAGCTCGCAAACCACGTGGATAATTCTTATCTTATCGGTTTTACGGAATTATGCAGAGAAACCGGAGAAATGGCGATAAAGATAAGATAATAAGAGAAAGGAGCAAAAGGTGAAAAGAATGGAAATGGAATATAAAATTTCGTAGATCCTTCGTGGTTTTACTAACAAATCGATGGCAAAATTTTGAGGCTGTAGAAAAAGGACACGCCATTGATCTTTATGTTGATGCTACATCACATTTATGTAGGTCCCGAAAACATTACAAAATTTTTACGAGAATATCTTCGTCCCGAGAAAAGAAAATAATCCGTCGCCTCCAAGGCCGACGTTACGCGTCGTTCCATAATTTATGAAACGTATTTTATGACGACTGACTATTTCTCCATTACGGATAGGTTAGTCAGTTTCTTTCAACTGTACTGACACCTTCAACTTTTTACTTAACCTTTTTTCCATATCATCAAGCACGCATACGATCGCGCCATTCTTCCGAATATTGGCCATTTACGTAGATTTTCGCGCAGCATCACGCAGCGCGTAACGTATCCCACGAAATTCGTGAACCTGATGACGTCTTTGATATATTATTAATCGCGATGTTGGCATCGCGCAAATGGACCAGACAGGGACAAACATTTTTATCCCCCATGGTATACGCCACGGGAAGAGCCAAAAATAAGGGAGAAATAAAAAAAGTGCGTCGGTGTTACTATATTCACTAGTACAGTCAGGTTCCCCGTTTTCTTATCAAGACTGAAATAGAAGTTTCCTTAAGGGTAGCTGCGAAGGAGCTCTCCGTGGGGTTAGAAACTATGGAAAACTGTGGAACGGTTGGTTTCAGAGTTTCGCAAGTAGAAAATCCACACATTCACATATAAGCCCAACGTTGAGACTATACAGTCCCAGTGCTGGTGAGAATCGATTCGGCAGCAAGGACCCCAAGGTACATACAGCCATGCCCAATTTCCAATTTAGCCGGATATTCGAAAAAGAGGGTAGGTATAGGAAAAGAGCGTTAACCCCAATTCGTAGAGGGTGAAATTCCGCAATGGCGTATAGAGCGTCGAAGGTGGAGTAGGAGAATCCCAACGTGTGTAGACACAGAGAAAGAGTGAAGAGAGCAGGAGGATAGAGAGAGAGGGTGCGCGCAATGATAGTCACTATAGGGGTGGACTCTGCGAGAGGATATCCCGGGGCCATCGTTCCGGCAGAGGAATACCTCCCTTGGAGACGCCAATATAGGCTGGAATGAATAGTTGATCGGGCCTAAGAGGCCCAGCGCGACGTGGTTCGCTAGGTTAGGGGATGCAGTCCGTGCCCGGACTGTCCAGGGGTGCGCAGGGCTTTGCCATGGCCCAGAAGGGTAGTGGACGAGGAGAGTAACAGGGGGAGGACTGGAACCAGCAGCAACGGCAGCAGGGGACGTGACTGGCCTGCCAGGGGTGGCATTACGCCTAGACGAGCCCGGATCAGCGATACGGCGCCAATCCCTAACCAACCCCTATCCTAAATGCCACCCCCGACTCCAGGGCACGTATATCGTTACGCTCATGACACCGAGCGCTATGCAGGCAGCCGGCTGTCTCGCTACGTTATACGCTTTGCTGCAGTTACCTACGGATACGTTACCTAGAGACAGATATCCTAGACTCACTTGTAGATAGCTGTCACGGCAGTGGTGTAGGTCGTACATAAGCCAGACATCGGTTAGCTACGCATTGTCAACCCTTAACCTCGGTCTGGTCGATATCAGCATTACTTTCTACGATAACCGATATTAAGCTTCCGATAGCTACTTTATACCATTACTTTCCCATGGCTGAACGTCGCTCGTCCATTTTCACTTGTTCCATCCGATCCATTTCGTTCCAATTTCGTCTTCCATTGCAAATGGGGTTCTCACTTAATTCAACGATGAATTAACCTATCCTTTCCTGAATACGAGATTCCCTTGTAATTTGTCCTGAACGAAATGGACACGAGTGCCCGGCTAACCTTCGCCCCCTCCTCATATAAGGACGTCGTTTACATGCAAACAGCGTGCGCGCGGTAACTGGCCCCGTAAAGAAGCAGCCCAAGATACGCCGCTGTCTGACGGTAATTTCGATCTTACAGATAGGAAGTTACAGCCCGCGGACTATAATTATTCCGCTAGCCCTGTATATATACTTCGACATTATGTCTGACTATAACGCTTGCGTCTTCCATACCTACTGCCGTACGTGTGCTAAGGCGGCCGCAATTATACAAGGCCGCTTTATAGATTATACGCGAGACTCTCTATACGTGGGCCTTTTGTTGTGGTATAGCCTTTCGACTGTGTATATCTGTATTCAGGATAGTGAATAGTCGGCCGCTTTTACCGTGAGTCGAACGATGCTATGTACGTAGTGGTACTCTGTATTTCATTGATTACCAATCGTAATTAGGAATCGATTCATATTTCATAGCCACGCTTGATTGGTGATGATTACTATTCATGTGAAACTTGATGAAAATTCGGGTAATTACAACGCGGCCATCCGACGCTGTTCTAATTTCTATTATTCATCTATTATCACCCCAAAATACGTTTCGAGCATGGTTTATGGAAATTAATGATCAATTAAAAATATTCTATCGATATTAAGAATATCAGGAACGCTATACGAATCATGATCATGGTCACGAATATACCGATTCCTTGAAAAATATTCGTTAAACAAATTTCACGGTTAATGTATCTCTGCGCGAAGAGAATTTCATTTAATCTCCGACAGGATTATCGTGTGGACCACAGCATCCTTTGCTAGATAATTTCACGGTTTAACGTTAACCACCTCTAAGCTTTACGAGTACGTTTAAGATCTTTGCCTAAACACGAGATTTTTGTTTCGACATATTTATCTTACCGGCAACGCGTTTCAGAGGCGTCATTAAAACTGAAGAATTCTCAGTTGTAACTTTCTTAATGCGTACAGATCAGAAAACATCACGCGGAAATGTAATGAGGCTTCGCCATCTAGCGTATTCCGTTCGAAGCTTCGTCTCGAGCTCGGTGTTGATTGCGGATCGCAGGAAACGTTTAATTTTGCACGGTCATATTTATTTTCTCCTGTAAAACGCGAGGGCGTCGCATTTGGCGGGTTTCGCAAATTGGCAGCCTCGGAGTGAGAGAATGTCAGGTTGCTTTGTAAAATACAAGCTCTCGGCTGAAGTCATACTTAGCGCTAAGTAATGAATATGCAGGCGTAATGCCGAAGGCGGATGGAAAGGGCGCGGCCATACCAGGTTAACGAAACACGGCATAACGGTGTAAAACATAATTATCAGTGGGAAGAGCAAGGCGCACGAGGTTGCATTATTCATGACCCGGTTATTCCGCTTTTAGAACGGCATTCTAGCACAAAATTGCAGGCTTACGACTCCATTTCGATCGGATACGTCGCGGAACGTATGAGACATCGAGTTCTTCATTTCTTGGAATCCGGACGCGTCGGAGTAAACTCAAAGCTTTTAAGTCAGGAAAAGCGTCAAAAAGAGAAAAAAAAAATGTTTTACCCCCTCCAATCGCGCAATGTTCGATGATAAAATAAATTTAACCGAGCGAAAGAGCCATCGGTCAAGGCATGCCTGAAAAATTCGTAAATAGAAAAATGAAGGTATCAAAAACAATGAAATAGAAAGATGGTTGATTCTTCGGTAAAATCGATTTTCAGGACGAACACGCCTACTCTCTGGGTAATCTCCGAGAATCTATTACGGCTAAGCCAACCGCACGGGGCCGTACGCTCTCGCGGTTCGTGTATTTTAGAAGATTAGTTGCCCAAGGGAGAGCGAGAGAGATGGATATAGACAGACAGAGAGAAAGAGAGCGCGCGCGCGCGCGTGTGTGTGTGTGTGTGTGTGAGAGAGAGAGAGAGAGAGAGATTGAGAGCTTGAGTTGTTCTTGCCGAGAGATAATGGGGCTGTGCTGTCAGTCTGTTAGATAACATAATACTTGGACCTGTTTACACTCCCACTGCCGCGTCTTCCCTTAATTAATACCACAAACGAGGCGAGGGATGGAATCAGAGAGTATAAGGGTGCTAGGCAGTGAGAGTATCAAGAGAATAGCGGAAGAGTAGAATGTAGGAAGATGAAAGATAAAGAGAGACACATATATGTATATATACACACATAGATATAGAGAGAGAGAGAGAGAGACTTTCAAGGATTCTAGCCGCCTAATGGAGCCTGTGCTATCGAGTTCATCCTATTGGCTACGTAACTACTGCACTATATACACATCCCATATATAGAGCCTGAATTTGGAAAGGCGTCGGTTCCACCAGTTCGCTGTATTACTTACATGCCCAATGAAACATTATTCGAACGGAAGATCCATTCACGAGCCCTTATCCATCAGCGCGTATGTATATCTATATCGATTTGCCTGGTCCTACATCCAAACTAGAAGGGTGCGAATGATCGCACCATTCAAAAGGATTCTCAGCCAGGATATATCCCATGAAGAAAAGCTCACCGCTATCTTCCCAGTCCACCCTCGTACAGATACCCATCGTGAGCTTGCATAAACCCGTTAACTGCTCGCCCTTTTCGATAAGGATCCCGAAGCCCCCGAGTGAACCATCCTTGGCCATCCTTGGCCATCCTTGACCCATCTTCGATGCACCACCAGGAGCTCCCACTGCTCTAACGAATATACGTATCCCACGTTGAGGATCCACGGGAGATGGATCGCTACACTATGAAATTCTCAAAGGCACGCTCAAAGCGTACCCTGTAAGATGACGGCTATATATGCTCAAGGTTTCTGGCTGCACTTCCATTGTCTCGTTAATCGCATCAGCGGGCCGCTTCCGCCAAGAGATATTCGAGGCGTTCATAAGGTGCGTCGTCGAGCGTCGAGCAACCGTTGTCGGCACGGATGAGTTGTTAACGCCCGAGCCGGGCCATTGTTCCGTAATGAAGACTGATGACAGGACGTCAGTATGGAGGCGTGGGCGAATGAGCTTCGCGACAAGAAACCGCCGCCAGTTTATTAGGCGTCATTCAGGATAAGCCCCACTCTTTGTTTGCCAGCGACGCCGACGCAACGAACCACGATGCCTCGGATTAATGAACTAACGCCAAGGGGTGTCGGGAGAAGCTACCCGTTACTCTACGTGGCTCCATGTTTTCCGGTTATTATAACGAGACAAAAAGTTTCGGAACTTATGTCGAACACGCGTTACGGTAAAGCGTCGCCGGAGTCGTCATTGGTTTCTTAACGCGAGCAAAGACGGACGCGAGAACGGAGAGAAAAGGAAATATTGAAATTCCAAATTGCCAAGTCAAGTTAGACTGGTTCCTGAAACAGGAAGTGTCAACCTTGTTACCGGACGAGTCACCAGATTCTGGAAACACTGGATGCACGGATGTGACCGATGATCCGTTATTGGGAATTCTGGGGAAAAAATCTTTCGTTTCCCCCGAATCGTCTGTTGCGGTTTGAAACTGCCTGTAGAGGGTTGCGATGGTGGACAGGATAGAAGATAGATATGCCCTATCTTCTATATATACTGTAACCTAGACTTAGAAGGTTATCTTATCGGGATCCTGTAGACTATTAGGCGGTGCAGCCCGTTCGCCTCTGACCTGTCAGACTCACCGCACGCTGAGTAAATTCATCTTCGTCTTTGGCGCAAACGTGTTTCCCGAACAATAATCTCCATTATGGACTTCCTCGTTTCTCCTTAGACTCTATCCATCCTTCAGCTTGTACGTTTTACCTTTCACGAGTTACACCTTCCACCCCGACCGTCACCGGGACTCCCTTTGCTCGGTACTATGGGCTGCAGTGGAAAAACGTTGCATCATCCATATACCAGAGCAGGCTTTGCTCGGCTAGGAAAACTCGACGATAACTGCGGATCCAGCATCGTGCAAAAGAAGTAACGACGGGAGAGGAGAGAGAGAGAGAGAGAGAGAGAGAGAGGAGAGAGAGAGGAAGAAGGAGAGAAAAGTATATCGGTTACCAAGAGAAACACGAGGAGTACTAAGAGCTAGAAGGAGAATATCGATTTCCAATCCTCAGATTAACTCTTTGCCGGGACGGTACTCGTGCATGGAAATAGGTATCGTGTAATGGATACTTGTATCCTCGGTATTTTTACGCGGGTATAGGAACGCTACATGGTTTGGAGCGTAAAGGAGGAGAAGAAGAGAGCGAAGTGTGACTGAGTAGAGTGCAGGAGATAGAGCAGGGGACGGAGGGAGGGTACGAACAAATAGTGAGGGTTGAAATAAAGGGTTGCCAGATAGTTTGGCAAAAGGGGTGTATTGCTGCATCAGTGAGTACGTAGAGAAAAGGGAAAAGGGAAAAGGGAAAATGCAGGCGACGCTGGTCCGTCAGTGCAATGGGAAACGTACCTGAAAGGCTGCCTTTCGACTCGGCAGTAATGGTCGAGGATTTTGAATGTCGTTGGAACGATAAGGGACGGAAGGCGACCATTATCGTGCTACGTGATCTTCGGTGCAGGAGGAGTCAGTCGTGCTGGTTCTTCCTTGGGATTTCGAAATACCGTGTGTCCTACCTACGTTATACGTAACCTGAAGTAGGTAGCTAACGTAGATAGTCAGACTGATTATATAGTAATATGTTGCGATAGATATAGTCAGCCAGAAGTACCTTTTTGGGACGTTATGGCATATCAAAACGGGACCACTTGTCTTATTATTCCGAAAAAAAATATCTTCTCTGCTCTCCAGCCAGAAATAGAGCCGGAGGGCCGGAGCGGCCGGAGCGGCCTTTTCATGCCGAAACGCCAAGTTGCCCCGTTCGCCAGCCATTCAGAGGAACTTGGGCAGTTGACTCTTTATGCGCAAAGTTTCCCGGCATTTCGATTTTATGTTAATTTCATTTCACTACGTCGAAGCGACGAACTTGAAAGAGTGTGTTCACGAGTGGATATGTATATATATATGTTGAGAGAGAGATTTAGGTAGCTACGAATCCATCCTCATACTCTTCTACACCTACCCCACCTACCCCACCTACCCCACCTATCCAGCCTCCACTCAGTCCCACTCACCCCTATCCCAACTCTCTCACCCACCTATCCAAGTTTATACCAGTCTGCTGAATAGGAATCGGTAAAATATCGTCCATCTCTGGGCTGGATTGTAATTCGACTTAAATGTCGTCTTGGAAACGTGACGCTCGACTCCCTTTATTTCTCTCGAAGCGATGAGCTTCTCTTGGAAACTTAGATAATTCCGTGATGCACCGTGTGCGGCTTAGTAGAAATTGTCCTTACGTGGCAGAAAGCAACGATTATCCATGCGTGTCTCTTTGGGCTGGTCCCACTTAGGTTCGGTATACCCATGTTCAAATTTAGTTTCCCAAATTAGTTCAGACGTTAATCGCATACTGAAATAGCCGGATGAAATGGACTCGAGTCCCAATAGAATAGAAATTTCCTTGGCTGTGTAGTATAGCAATTTGGAGTTTGAGAGAAAGTTCGAAATACCGTGAGTATAATAAATGTATCCCGAAGGTCGGACCTCTCGTCGGGGGGCCATTGCACCGCAGACAGCTTTAAGCTGTCTGAAGCCTATTCATTTGACCGTCTCTCGCATTCTTCGCGAGTGAAGAGGGAGGAGCGAGGAGGAGGGACTGCTGGCTGGGGGTGCAGAACGCTGAGGGGGTTGCGAGTCATCACGAGGTTATTATTTGCTCGTCTCGGCGTTGCTCGGGGGTTCTCGTGGAACCTCGGGGGTGTATGCAAACAGCTGTGCGTGGCGGCAACCACCTCATACCTCTGGGGCAGCCCTCGAGTGGAGCGGGGGGTGGAACGGGGGGCAGGGGGGATGCGAGTCAGTGCGACGGTGCGACCCTGAACTTGCGCGGCACCCGGTCGATAGGAGGTTCACTGTCCTGACTCCTGGTCTTCTGGCCTCTTACTGATCCCTGCTGGAGGCATCGTCGAATCTGAGGATGCTCATCGTCAAAATATCTTACAGCTTGAGATCTGCCATCTTGTATATACTTATAGCCAGAGGACACTGCTGTGACACGAGGGATCGTCGAGGAAGAATCTTCGAAATAAAAGAGGGGGGGGGGGATGTCGAGGGTTGAAAAAGGGGAGGTGGACGTAGCCGTGCCAAAAGTTGTTGAAGCAAGAAGAAGAGGAACCTAAGGAACTCGGGAGCCCATGGATCGATACGAATCTCGGAGCCTGATTTGTGATCTTCATCCCCATTTCGGAATATTCACCCCTTAGGATTTTGATAAGAGAAACGTCCGTCGTTTTCTGGGCTGCTGCTATTTCGAACCGTCTTATTCTTTCCCGGGCTATATACGCGATGGAAGGTCGTGCCCGGAGGCCCGGAATATTCTCGGGACTTGCAAGGGTAGTTTTCCGAGGGTGGTGTGGGACTCGACTGAAAGACGAGGATTCGCGCGAGAACCATCCCCAAAGTCTCGAAGCCTTCCTACCGTATCCGTAGTCACGTTGCTGTCGTTATCGTCGTCAACGGGATCCGGCGACGTTCCTGACTCACCCCTAGAAAGAGGGTGAGACGTGGCTCCAGCCAGTTCGGCATCGAACCGATTCCTGTGCCTCTCGTCTACTAATACTCCATTTACATATTGCCTTTAGCCTTTAGCATCCCCCAGGATCCAAGTCGTAATAGCGTCTCGAGGAATTAGCGATAACTGTGATCATCCGTTGTCAAACTACCTTCAGGGTCTAGGACGTCGCCCTCCGTCAGACGCGTTTGACTAACTGCGCCATACAGCCTCCAATATAATCTCCAAGTTTCTCTACTTCCACAGTAATACAGTACCAGCATATTGGCGAATTTCAAAATTATTCCAATTGGGTTCCATACTGCGATAGCGCGCGTTGCCATTGATAGATCAGAAACGAGATAACGGATCTCCCAAATGAGCATCAGTGCCAAGTGAAATTATAATTCGTTCCGGTCTATCGATTGCGATTCGTGATAAGTTCGCGAGAAGGTTGTTATCGCGATTTGTTGGAAAATTGGAGGATGTAGGACGCGGAATCAATGAATTCTCGACAGAGAGTTCAGGATTTTCCAGGTAACTGGGACAAAGTTCCAAAATTAATGCCATTCGGAGCTCTCCAAGCAGCAATTAAAAACTGTTCACATTTAATTAAAACATTTCAGCACCCTGCTCTCCTCGCTACATAGAGAGAGTATAGAGTCGGTTTGGCATTATATATACATACAGTATATACATGTATTCACGGTATATATAGTATCACATATAGGCTGTAGCTGTTAGCTGTGTGGAGTCGATGGGGTTGCCGGTTAGTTGATAGGGGATAGATGTGGCGAAAAGGGGTGAAACAGAATGAGGGGTAGGGTACACGTGTGGGCCACATAGGGGTTGTGCATAGTGTACCGGGGTCGAAATATATGTAGATGCCCTAGTTAAATGCGCAACTAACCGCATAGCATCGGTATTACCCTGCTCCGCCACTTTTCCTCGTAAACAGGCTCCGCGAATGTATTTGAGATGTTTATAACGGCCACGGAAAGAGAGAGAGAGAGAAAATGCCGTAGAAGTATTGTAGGCGGAGGTTGGAATTGTGGGGAATGGTAGAATAGCGGGTGCCGAAGAGAGTTGATGCACGAGGAGTAAAGAGAGAGAGAGAGGAAAATTTTCGAAAGAATATGGGACTGAGTGAGCGAACTGGAAGGCTGGTGAGCGACTTTTAATATTGCCTAATGCGCGTTTACTCGGGTGCTGCTGCACTGCGGCTTGGTTGTTGGGAAGGGCCGCGGGGGGGCGGGAGAGGGAAGTCGTAGCCGAAGCACACGGGGTACGTGGTGCGGGTGCTCGGAGGGATGAAATCAGCCCAGGAAACTTCCCGGTGGAGAAGACATCGCGTTGCTGGTTGTTGGAAGCACATCGAGGGGGGATTGAGGGGGGAGGGAGGGGAGGCTGGGAAAGATCACGGGGATGAATCCGGCGAACGGAACGTCTCGGAGTAATTGGAACTGGGCGCTAATGGGATTTATTTTATATCGTGCATTTTTATCCTTCATTCTTATTTTTACCTCTTTTTTCCACCCTTCGTTTACCACCCTTAATGTCACGGACAAGACAGACTACTGGGGATATTTCGCTGTGCTCCAGAGGAATTCCTTGAGGAAATCTCACGGCACTCGCCGTACCCTTAACCTTTGAACTTTTTCCTCGAGGAAAATATACCGACCCTTAACTAACCTCGTGACACAGACGCATCCGCGAATCTAAGGTACGTGAGTATTTAAAAATTTATTGGCCTTTGATAAAAGGGCAAAGAGAGTATAATCTCCGGTGAAACTGAAACTGGGTTAAGAATCCAGTTTCACTCTTTAAATATGATAATGAAATAAATCTAGCGCAAAGCTGACGTGAGACCCGTGTAGGGCGACCTACTATTCGGAAGCGTCGCCCTTATCAGCCTCCAGGGTGGTAATAGCCCGCGAGTCTATGTACCCACGTTTCAAGTCCACTGGGTTCCTTGCTAGGGAAACTCTTTGCCTTCAGTTAACTGTAAAAGCTAAGAGTCAAGTCCAAGTGAGTGGAAAAAGTGGAGAAAGTGTATAAGGGTTATAAGGAATGAGAAAGGGGTGTAGCGCGAGAAGAGCGTCTACGAGGTGGGACAAATAAATGGCGTAGCAAGGGTGGCTCGGTCTGACTACTCGAGGAGTGTGTCTACTGTGAACCCACTCATTTATTCATAACGTAGTGGCACGTCTTTGTTCTTCATGTTGACCGGCCGAGATTAGCCTCGCAGGGGTCACGCGTTAAGCCCCTTTTCAAGGGAAGAAGATGATAATGAAGATTAATGGGGTTGCTTCTTGCCGGCCATCCCGGTTGACTGCTACTACTTTCTTTTTTTCCTCGCTACTACACGTCTCGTAGATGGTCCTGGATGACCGACAGGATGATCCTCCGGTCTCGAGATCTGAAAATACCTTTCACCCCCATCGAAGCAAAACCCACCCCTTTGCGGTCGCATCCTGCTACGGAGAATTCTTCGGATGCTGAAGAACGACGCGACCTTCCGCAGGCGTTTCTTGTTCCGCTATTCATAAATCAGGGGAATAATGGGAGATATCTCGGTTCTCATCGAGAGCCGTTTCGCACTTTGACTCGGTCGCAGCTGCTGGATTAATATAATCGGACAGAAAAAAATATGAGATCTGCCAGTGCAAGGCAAAATGAGAAGAGGCCATGGCTTGGGGTTCGACTGATTCGAAAGTATTTTAATAAAAAATACCCCGGGTCCACCATTTTCTTTTCATATTCATTCACCCTCCTGGCTCTTTTTTTTCATCCCCCGCTATATCACGGGCTTATGGGATCGATCGCAAGCTTCGATTTTATTTCGAATTCTTAATCAGAGACTATATACATGTCGCATAAGTATACAAAAATTGAATGGGCACCAGTAGTCGTGATACAATTCAGTAATGCTTTCTGGGTCAACGTTAACGAAAAGAAGAATGCTAAAAAGAAAATGGCATCGAGAAATGGAATAGATAACAGATACACACAGATAAAATGAGCTTTTCTGTATGCTGCAATCTGGATTTTTTTGGACTTGAGCAATTGGTACCGAAATATATAGGTTCACATATCAAAAATAATTAGATGCAAATTATATGAATAAACATTGGGAATTTTCAACGAATTTCCGTTAACGATCCCCGCGCGTCTCTGTTGCCGCTGGGCGGGATAGGCGGGCAGGGGCAGGGGCAGGGGCAGGCTGTAGTGTGGATGCCGGGTAGACTTGGCTGTAGCCTCGTTCTCCCCTCTCCTTGTTAAATATATATAGCGTGACACACGCGTGTTTGGTATAATATCGCAAACTGGGTGCAGCGTAAACAATTTGTACGGCTGCCGAAGCTGTACACGCATATATATTTCAGTGTCATTTTAATTTGCACACTCGGAATATTTTACCATCGCATTTGCATCCGCATTACAGCCGGCGCAATGTAATCTCGTCGATATTTTGTGTTGCTCTGCAGAGAAATGTTGTATCCTCCATTTTAATTATTCACGGGCGAAAGCATAGAAGCGCAATAGCGGAAGATAGTCGCGTCCTGCGAATGCAGTTCGTAATTTCACGTTTCACGCTCTTTCATTCGTCGGTGTATCTTTCGCGAGAGTGACGTCATGAAAAGCAAACGAAATGAAGATACACGGAGGGTGAGAGTGAATGAGAGAGAAAGGAAAGTAAAACGGGAGAGAGAGAGAGAGAGAGAGAAGGACACGCGAGAAAAAGCCCGATAAAAATTGCAACTCTGATAGGATAGTTTTTTTTTGAAAAAAAAATAATAAAAAAATAAAAAGATAAAAAGACAGCTTTCCTGGTCCTCTAATGGCAGTCGTTACCGTTCTTCTCTCTTAGTTCTTTGTCTCTCTCTTTCTCAAGCCCTCTTTATTATGTCTGACCTCGATTGGCCAAACCACCCTTGAAGCCGCTGATAAACCAGCTCGAGGATCGATCGGCAGATCAGACGCCTTCGTTACGAGGGATATTATACGCGACTCTGCCGCTGTTTGATAGATACATAATTCAGGTTCTATCCGTTCCCGGTCATAACCGTAATTTATCCGGGAAGGCGCGATAACCGCAATCTTATTGCAGCTTCAGGACGTTATAGCGCAGCCCGACATAACTCAGTGCTCAACGTATAAACTTCCTCCCTTCTAAGGCGACTCTCCACAGTCTCCACAGTCTTCTGGTTCGCTTTAGTGGACGATCCTCCGAATCGATTGGACGTTCCTTTCTTACTTGCTGGATACGGTGTTACGAAGTATCCGTTATATAGCAGCAATCCTCCATTATCCCCTCTTCGTCCCCCCGTAGGAGCAACCGCGAAAATCTCTTCGGGCTGAATTCGCCATAGATCAGCAGTTGCTTCAGCTGGAGTTTCGCGAGGACGAGCCGCCGGCACATCTTGTCGTAATGAGGCAAGGGCGGTTTGGTATAATGCTTGTAGGGGTGGCTCTCGCACCCTCTGGCGTGTTTGTGGTGGAACGTCACAAAGTTACATTCTGAAGCAGCCAGCCCATGCCAGCCCATGCCAGCCGTGCACGGTCCTTTCTGGATGGCGTGGATGCTGGAGAAGGAACAACTCTCGTATCTCAGTCTAACTAGTTCAAGGAGAGTCTGTGCTTACAGCTTAAGTCTGAAAGGACTTATCTAGAGACCTAGGAAATTCCGTGAAAGTCCTTGCAAACAATAAGAGATCCTTTAACGAATCTTGAGATATTCCCAGAGATTTTATGGTATGGGATAGAGGTATCCTGTGACCTGGTTTTAATGGAACGTAGGAAGGTCCTGGGAGGGTTTGGAATTGTTTCCCCTTTTTTTCGCTAGCCCGTGAACCTTTGACAGGGGAGGCCTTCGTGTCCTAGGGTAAAGCTCCCTATATCTTTTAGGATGTTAAGGAAATACAGCAATGGCTTCTTCGAGAACGAACCTACCCAGGACTAAAAGGCCAGGATCGTCCTCGTAACCGGATCTTGCAGTTCAGTTTACTCGGAACCTCCCTTCGACCAGAGATACGATTCTGTACTATAGTACGATCTGTATGCTATACTATATTACTGTATAGTGTAGTATCTACACGGAGAGAATTTTCCGTTAATTTTATTTATGAAATTTACGATAAAATTTACCGTAGAGACCAGTAATCGTGGGACATCGTTACCATTTCATTACTTGTTGCTTATGACACACGATATTTTGCGTGGCCACAAGTAAATTTGACAGTGCACAAGGTAAATATTGTTACTTGTAATTTTTATTGCGTTTCCCGGTAAAAATTAATCTGACTTAATGAAAAATTTTCTGTTTACGAAAAAAATATCTGATAGATATAACCAGAACCGATGGGTTTTTTGACCCCATTGCAAAACGTTGTAACGTATTTTTTTAACTTGACACTGCCAGCGAAAATCCGGGGACTAACCTACATCAAATTTGGCCGTTCGTTTGTCGGTCTTTCTCAAACACAGTTCAGTCATGCTAGGAGCTGGTAGTTTGATGTGAAACATAAAAAATATTCTAGTCAAGTCCGTAGATAATGATGATTGGTACAGGTGAGGGTGTGTGATGCTGGAGTACCCTTTGGAGATTCTTGGAATTGTTAAAAATTTTATAGAGAAAAATTTTATTTTTGATAGTCGAAATAAAAAGTGTAAAAATTACTTAAATGAATTGTGTGATCTGCGATAGCGTCACTCGAGTCGTGGGCGGAATATGAAAATTTCAGTAAAATATTAAGAACGAGTCGATGTGGTTCGGAAGGGGGAAGACATCTGCTCCCGGTTACTAAATAATATCTGGGATCCACTTGACAAATGTAATATGGCTTTAATCGTGATACAAGCTGTTCCACCTTATTTATGACTAGCACGCTGCCAACTAGTATAGTACTAACCGCGATCCTCGAGGATGACTCGACGTGTGGTAATCCGGTTTGTTCACCACGACCTCTGCAAGTCAGAAGGTGTGCACCCTGACGTTGGCGTCTACTGGAGAAAATGGGGGTTGCCAGGGTGATAAAATTTCTTGAGAATTTGTCCTCGAATTTGATGAAATCGGTCGTTCACGAGGTGGCGAATTCGAAGGGGTTGAAAGTGGTGGTTGCAGTAGAAAGAAACCAGAGGGGAGGAGTGTTGGAGGGTGAAGGGAGATGAGTTAGGGGTAGGGGAAACAAGAAGAGATTCGTAGTGAATAGAAGGAGAGTAGTGGGTTAGGGGATGATGATAGGGGGTGTAGAAGGGTAATCTTTTGATGTGGTCGGGAAGGGTGGATGGCTCAGAGCCCACTGGGAAGAGTATGGCACGGTACTGTCTAGCTACCCCATCCTGTAGCAGTGCCGTTTGTCATTACGGCTGGCCACGTTTTATTTATAATAATTGGTTAGAAACAGTTACGTGGTTCTGGCTCGAGAGAGAGAGAGAGAGAGAGAGAGAGAGAGAGAGAGAGCAGGGGGGGGGGGCCTCGGGGAATTTATGAAGTCGGCCCTGGACCGAGCCAGGGGATTCTGGGGTGTCTTGGTCTCTTGGAGGCCGTCCAGATGCGGGTGCACTCCGTTCTGGCCAACCCCTGTATAAGGGTTGGCCATCTTACCGCGAAGAGACAGATCGCACTGCTGTCACTGCGCACAGCCGGAATGATAAACGAGCGCAATGTTGCTGTATAATCATGCCTCCGCACTGGCACCACCCCTTCTGGACTTGCCACCCTCTATCCTCCTTAACCGCGCAAACACACCCCCGGACTGACGTCAAGACGAATAGAACTGCGTGGCCGTATATTAATCGTATGTCAGCGACTAGACTGTTTTAACCAAATGAAACCAACTGTATACAGGGACAGCTGTATAGTTACGCTAATTATGATTATATGTATCAATGACATTTTTTAATATACAATACCGCTCATTAATTTCAAGACATTCCCAAATTTGTCGAATTCGGTAGGTTTACTGTAATTAATGAGCGGACAAAAATAATTTTCAAAATAATTCCAGGTATGACACAGCGCTATGTCATCCGACTCACAATCAGTCTCTTAGAACGTTCAGCCAATCTCTTTCGAGTGTTTTAGCCATTTCTTGGAAATTCCTCTTGCACACGCATTACCAATGTAAATCCCAGGTCCTCCGCCACGACTTTTTGTCAGGCGAATCCTCGCAAATCGGTTTAAATACGTACGGCGTGCAAAGTGCAGAGAGCCCAGCCAAGTCTAGACACCTCTGGCTGGCTCTGCTTCTGGTTCCGCCTTCTATCTGGCTCTGGTTTCAGGCTTCTCTACAGGGTGAGAACATTCACATAATTTCTCACGACACGATGCCATAGACCGTTCTTCGCTGATCTGCCGACGACCAATATACATCCATATACATACGTGTATATGACTGGCACTGCAATAGCATACTTGGACCAGTAGTATCAACGTTATCCCCATTGCTAGTATCAGCCACCGTAGCCATCACTGCGCCCGACGTTCAGCCAAGTCTCCGACGTTATTGCTGATCCCGGAGATTTATGGCGGAACTCCTGCACACATGGCGCTTTAATTATGTGTGCTCGCTGAAATGAATTGGCGAATATTTTATGCGCCAGGGTGGAACCCCCCCCTCCCCCATCGAATTTATTACGTGGCTTATTTATTCCCAAAGTATGGGTCCTGGCCATCCTTTCAATTTACCAGCAAGTCGAGGTACACGAGGGTGCTCCGCCGTCACCCTGCATCGTCAGATCCACAGGTTGACCATGCACGGTACGTAACTACTTGACGGTCTTGACTAGACTTTACAGGGCATTAGCCAGCGCGTTTCACCTTCTCGTACAAAAGGGCTTAAGCATCCCTGACGTGGGATAATACGTACGTGTCAGTCGACTCTCTTGACTAGCGTCCCGACGTTGTCTAGACAGCCTCCGGATCGGCGCCGCTGATGGCGTCGTCAACAGGCCGACTATTAATTGTTACCGTATCTTTATTTAGCCCCATCCAACCTTCTAACGAAGGTTAATCCGCCCCTTGGACAATGCTCCGCGTTCCCTTATGATCCTTCGCTGGACATTGTTATCCTTCGGAGTGGATGAGCTACTCGAATCGTCACTTCGAATTGACAGGAAGGTTTTAGGCTGAGTGGATGAAATGGAGAATGGCTTCGACTGGATCTATGACGTTGACGGGCTAGACAAAAAAAAACCTCGGCGATCTAAAAGCAAAGAAGGACGCCCGAGTTCCCTGCGCCGACATTGCG
Source organism: Calameuta pallipes (assembly GCA_030142375.1). Lineage (NCBI taxonomy): Eukaryota > Metazoa > Arthropoda > Insecta > Hymenoptera > Cephidae > Calameuta > Calameuta pallipes. The sequence continues at coordinate 945,719 of JARQSW010000580.1, read as the reverse complement.
AAGTAGAAATATTGGGAAGGACCCTTACAATAATATTTTCCAGCAGAATTAAAGAAAACTCACCCTCCTGTGGTGCAACCCTCCGTCAGTCTCAATGCGTTCGCGTATATGCTATATCCATATATCAAACTTTCCATAATTCCGCCTGACGCTTCGAGCGATTTAGCAAGGACCCTCTCTCGTTTTCGACACTCTTATACGCTCCTACCCTTCCGCACTCTGACTATAGAATCTATCCCTGACATCAGCGTCGTCTACCCTAATACTCGCTAACACCCGGCAGTCGACTATCGGACCATTTACGAATTTTCGCTGATCCCTGTCATCACGCTGTACGAGCAAACCCCCCCGCACCCTTGCACGGATACCCGTAACCCAATGCCACACTTCGGAGCCACCCCCTTCGATATACCATCACGCATTTCGAGTGTGATCTCGTCCCCATATTTTCAGAGCCCCTAATGACGCTAATTGGATGATTCAATATTGTTTGTACGTGATCGGAAACTGGATTTCGCACGGTATGATTCGTTACACGTGATTTTATTCGCGTGCTCTCCCACGCTCGAAAGATTAACGTTGATAAAATATCGAGAGAAAAAATAGGACACGTTCAGCGGAGAAAGCAGCCTCATTAACTTTGAACAGGGTGCGATAACAAGGGTTTCGTTTGAAATGTCACGGAGAGACGCGGACATCGTTCTAAAATGCAGTACAAGGTCCTTGGCAGTTGGCATGAAAGGCTATTGCTACACAGCAAAGATGAATAGTAGTTTGCGTCAAAGTAGAATAAGGGTAGTACCGTTGGGGATGAAAAGAGGGTTGAAATTAATACACCTTGCTGCTGGCATGGCGCGACCCATGAATATGTAAACCTGTTTTGTGACGAGAAGCGTCTAGCAGAGAGGAGAAGGTAACGTCATTTCATGGCGAGGGACGCCCCGGGGCTAAACTACCACTTAAGTATCACTTGGTAATTTCTACCGGTTATGGATCTACTGGTTTTTCAGCCCCGGCTATATCTACCGAATCGATTTCCTTCTTATACCCAGAGGCTGATATAAGTAGTAGCCAACCCCCTTTACTTTCACCAAGCTATTACCAAAACCCACCATATCGAAGTTTTCATGAAAAAAAAAATAAAATACCCTTGTCTATAACTATGAATTATCTTTTCTGTTGCAGGTAAGTCATCGAATCCATGATGGCCGCACGTTGGTACTCTGATGACGTAATATTGACCGAGTACATTAAACCCTAACCTATATCTATGCCCGACCTAAATGAAGTGAGCCTATCCAGATCTTTATTATCCCTCGGTAACGTCGAGGATCTATCGGAAGGGGTTGGTATAAGAAGAGAAAAAAAAGAAGCATTAAAAAAAAGTGTAACAGGGAAGATCATACCCAGATATCGGACAATGGCTGCGTGCCAGATAGGGGCGGCGTCTTGCGACGTTTATCAATCTATAAGAGGCAACGACTCACAAAGAAACTCTGTTTCTTAATGACCGGCTCTTGTAGTTCGCGAAGTTCGTGTGTACGCGACGAGAAAACACGCCCACGGCATAACTGCCATTGTGTCGCCAAGTTTATGCGAGCACACCCCAGCAAAATGGTCTGGCAGTTGGTATTTTTTTCGTTTTCTTCCTTTCTTATGTTTCCTACGTTGGTTTCCTCTTTTTAACCTTCTTCCACGCTTGCCAACCATGCACAGGTGAAGCATTAACATAGGTACGTATATCGTAATATCTTGTATGCGTTTCCATTTAGCTCTCTTACTTTTCCTTTACTCCTGTAGCTGCACGGGGGGTGCATACGTACTGTAGCTATTAGGTGCACCAGCAATAACAATAACAAGAGTAACAAAACGAGCGACGCTTTTACCCTGTTAGATATGCCAGAAAGATTCTACGTATCCGTTTCTATCTCCGATTACAGAAAGCAGAGACGGTAAATTTGCCTTGGGGGTAGTTATTTCAACCTCGCGGAAAAACGTGCCGTTTAAAACTACCCTCGGCGTTCGTTGCTGCCACAACCCTTCTCGGGGTCCAATGTCCTATGGCGAACGGTTAAACTCAACCGGAGAATGGACTGCGACGGTATTTCGATTTATATCCTGGATAAGGAAACGTGTACCAAGGAATTAACAGGGAGGAAATATTTTTCCCTTTATCCTGAAGGTTCATCCACAACGTTTTGCTTTTATCAGATACTTTTTTCTTATACAGTTCGATGCTAATTATTATTGCACTTAGGGTCAGAGTGCGGTTACACGTACCTACTATCTCTATAACTACTGTGTAATGTTAATGGTTACTGCCGCTACTTGGTATCCTTGCGCGCATTGTGGACGCGCCTAGTTGCCGCACCTGCACGATACAAAGAACAACACACGCCCTTTGCGCGTCGTTGAACCGTGAGTTGAGGGCTTTACACACGTGGAATGCTCGAGGGTTGCCCATACGTATCTTGCATGGGTTGAACGGTATGGGATACGTATATAACAGGTTAGGGGTGTAGCCACCATAAAACCACCCTGGTTTATCCGACTGGCCCGAAGGTGCGCAACGTTTCTGCGATCGTTAATTTCACTCCGTGGAGAGAAATAGCGAGGTCGTTTCTTGCAAAAAGCACAGGGCGATTCGGTTTCCCTTGAACGCTTCTAGAAGCTTTCGGACTCTGAACTACCTTATTTTTACTTTAGCTGTATCGCAACCTCACCTACCTATCTACCTATACATTTTAGGTACTTGGACCTAAGACCACCGTATTCTCTCTACTCGGAGCTGTCCTTTTTCTTGGTACTTGTCTTTTTTACCCCTTTTCCCAAATTTCTTATAGCGTGACGAACAGGCGGTTCGTGGTGCTGCGAAAGTTTTTGGACACCACGAAATTTTTGTGAAATTAAAATCCCGTTAACAGAAAATTTCGTATTCTTCATGTATGAAAAATCGGGGATGTATAAGGAGTGAATTGGGATATTTTATTATTTTTTATTATTAAATTTTTCTCGGGCTATTGATATATCGATTCTTGTAAACTGATAGTTTTAACAATTAGATTGAAATATTTGCACTGTTAGGGGATGATAAAAGTTTCAGCTTCTTTTTTGGATAAAAAAAGAATTTCCTTTGAAGGTGCAATTTGGAAAAGATGCCAGTGGCTATGGTTGGCGCTAGTGGTAAGGGTTGTGCGAGCAAAGCGTAATAATAAAGATGAAGAAAACTTCAACCCCGATGGTTGCGGAATGTTTTCATTTCGAATCGAGAAACAATTTTAATTTACCAACTGGCCGACGCCCATCCCCTTCGTAGCCTGAATGCCCATTCGTTGTAACGGCTTTGTTTCATTTAACAAACCGGCCGTCGACTGCTGGCCCCACTCAGCCACCACGAGCCCTTCTCTCCATTCGAGCTAGTTCGTTTAAAGCCAGCTTTATTACTGATTACTCGAAATATTGATGTCCACCCCATTAATGAAGCCAGCAATCCAATAGGGGTGGTTTTCGTCCTCGTCGTATTCATGGTCAAGCAGTCATGCCTGTATCAGAGCTTCTTTGAAAAAAATTTCAAACAAAATTGTCTGACGTGTTTGTAAGAAAAAAATGGGGTCTGTATAATTTTTTCTTTTAAAAATATATTTTAAAAAAATTAATAAATAAAAGAACCGAGAGAACGAAGCGTTATTCAATTAGAAAGGAAACGAACTCTGTATAATTTTATGGCACAAGATCCGATAAATTAGAAACAGTAGAGTGTCAGCTGTTGGTATAGTAAGGGCTGAAAGTGGAGCAGTCCGCGATAGGACAAACGAATCTGAAATTCCACGTATGAAACTGCAGATTGCACACATTTGGCTGCATTGTGAAGCCGTCAACCGCAACCTGCAACTGCAAATGCAACTGCAACAGTAGTCAAGCGGGGTCGAGCGATCGAGCGTTTCCAAAAAAAAGTGAGCAGCAGGCGCAGACGTAGGCAATGAATGTGCACGTGTAAATGTTTCCCTAATGCACCCTATGAACCCTATGAACCCTATGAACCCTGAGCAGTGTTATGACCTTTTCTGGGCATGAGTACCATAGTAGTAACTCATGCATAGCTAATACCCAAGTAACCAGGCGAATACCCATAGGGTTTACTGTGAAAGGGTCTGTACAGAACAAAATACAGAACGGGAAGGTTCGCTCGTGCGTCGCCCCAGCGTGTAAAATAATGAAGTGTAGCTTGTCACTGGCTCCACCGATAATATGAATATTTCATTTGACCGAAATGCAACGCGGCAGTTCCGCAACGTTCGACCAGCCCAACAAACACTCGACGCGGGAAATTCAATCAGGTTTTAACTAGGAAGACTAAATTTACCAAAACAGCCTCTGACCCGGTTATCTCGTATAAAAATCCAGCCCTCCGTATACGTACCAGAATCCGAAAGTGACGGTGACAAATTAAAGAGGACACAGAGACGTAATTGAGAGAGAAGACATTTAGTTGAACTGCCTATAGGTATGTCCGTAGTTTGTTGACGAAGTTAAAAAAAGGGGTGTCGGAATCTGCCGTGAATTTTACGGAAATCCGAATCCTTCGTAAATTCCCACTCAGAAATTCCGCGCGTTCACCCGGAGGCACAAATCAGGGTTGTCTAATAAGGTCGTCCTGGGGTAAGCCTGAGCGATGAGCTTTTCAGCGAAGGTTGGAGTGCTTCGGGATATAGCCAGCCTACTCACCCTTCACAGGTTCATATATATATATAACTGCTTGCTTTTCGGGGTTGGAACGGAGACGGGTTGAGGGGTTGTAAGGGGGAGGATTAGACTGGGCAAAGAGTGGTGAGGTGTAACGGAGAGGGGTTGAAAGGGGGGGGGGGGTGGAGAATCGTAGGGTTGCTGCAAGGGTGCCGAGAGCATACGGGAGTCAATCCACTTATTGGAATGCCTCGCGTCTCGTTCGCGCTTCGCTATCGCCTCAGCCGTCTAGCTTATTCTCTTCGATTTGTATTGTCGTCGGGCGTTACGACGCTTAGATACCCACCCTTACGTTAGCGTTACTAGCTCGGTGCTTGCAACAGCCAATACCCGCTTTACTTTAGTGCATTCCGACGTGAAATAAAGCTCGCTACGTGTGTCGTCTCCTACTGATATAAGGCAGATCGAGACACCGGGAATGTCTCACGTTCCTTCACGTGCATATAGCACATACTTCCCCTGGTATACTCTATTCAAGCTTTTTCTTACCCCGTGTATATGAGCTTAACGGCAACACCCTCGTCCCTTAGAGTCAATGGGAAAAGCACAGCGACACTTGACTCCGGCCTAATCCTGGCGAAAGCTCTTTAACGCACAAAGTAAGGTACGAGAGGAGACGAGATGGCGGCGGTCGGTATCCCTTATATTTCACTTTGCGAAAGTTACGATCTCAAATATAGCGTATAGGGGGTGTCCAAAGGTGTACACAGGGATGATCCATATTGCAATGGCTGGCTCCTCTTAATATCGCGGGGTCGGGCAGCTCGATTCGCGGCGAATTAAAAAATAGACGCGCAAACTCTTAAAGTGAGTGAGCGACGATAAAAAGTAATGAAAGTAGTAAAAGCCCGAGCTCGTGCAGCCTGGCTCACTGGGAGAGAAAGCTCTTTTGAGAAAACGTCACCTCGGGGCTTGACCAAGAAGATGGAGCCTCCCCGCTATGCGCAACCCTCTGCTTCTGGGCTTCCAATGTCACAGGCAACCTTCCACCTTTCACCTTCCGAAGGTTCAATGTCCCTTTTAGCAACGTATACTCTTCATAGCCCACCCTACCTTAATATCCCTCCTATCTTGAGCTCCCACCAGCCTCATACTCTCTGTCTTCTTCAGACAATGTAATAACCACTTCTACCAGGGCAAAGAAATTACCCAGGACAAACGATTAGAGGACTTTACGAAAGCGGAATAAAGGCCTTAATATGTCTGCCGTTTCAGCTTTACGAGTGCCGCACAGGAATTACTCGATGGCGGTGATTAAAACGTGGAGGGGAAAACTACCCATTACGGGCTTGTTCTCATGGACGGGGATGAAGCTGTGATCCGACGCTATATTCTTTCTCTTGCAGCCTCCGAATTCCTATGCGCTTATATATACACTGAATTGCGTATACCGTGTAGAGCACTACGTCATTTCCGGAAAAAAAGTATTGATGGTCAAAATAAAAGGAAGATAAATAAGGGAGGGTGAAGTGAACAAAAAATAAATCAAAAAGCTTTCAATCTCCCGGGATCCACGCTGATTGCTCTAACTCATACTGCATCTGTGTGGTATGATTTTTTTTTCCTCCGTAGTCATAATCGAACAGGAAACATAATACGAGAAAATCCCTCGTCTCCGTGAATGGTGTCGCTCGTATTTTGCACGCGACACTTCGCATGTCGTATCATCTGACACAACTGAATTATGGAACGTCAATCACGAGCCAGCTGGAACGAGGGGATGATAATCAATATAGACCAGACAGAAGGTACGCGAATATATATATATATTCGTAATGTGTATACGTGCATCCCGTGGGCGGTACACGTAGACCCCTGGAGTGTCCTTCGGAAATTTATCGAAGCTTCAAAATCAACGTCCAGAAAGCGCGGGTACAGGAATGGCGTCCCGACGCACGAGTTCCAGCGTAATCGGTAGGGGGCTTGTATATTTCGATGAGAGTTAGGAACCCTCTGGGGGGTGAATGGAACGAAGCGACTGTGCGTACCGTAGACGCCTGTAGAGGCTATGTAAAATTGGATGTGTGTATTACATCAATGGTACTTAGATATAAATGCATATATATAGTATTATAGCTATTTTGCTACTAGTGTACACAACGTTCTCGCTACGTTCGATAAATAACCGGTGCTCGCGTAATGCTTGTTTCTCAGAAATAGAAACATTAGCGTCGCGAACACGATAAGCTCCTAGCTGCAAATGCGCAACCCACCCTGACTGATAATTTTCTGGCTAATGTAAGTCAGGGTGCGCACCACTTGTGTCGACGGTGCGGATGAAACGTAGAACGGTAGAGAGGAGTCAGATTAAGGGATGTGGATGGGAGCGTGTAGGGGTAGGGTCTAACAGAGGCTGCAAGGGGTTGGTGGGGCGAGAGGATATAGGGAGAAAAAAAGGGAAGTAACAAAGCGACGGTTGGTGCATATATTCACGGTAAAAACTACCGCGGCAGAAAGCGGATGCGGAGAAGAGCTCGGATGGTTGCTGGAGCTGGTTCGGAGGGTGGGCTATGGGGATGCTGGTAATCTTCCGGCTGATATTTTATGTGTGTCCTGTGACCGAGGGTTCTCACCCCCTCTCTCTCTCTCTCTCTCTCTCTCTCGCTCTCGATCTTTTACTCGTCTCTCTTTTGCACGTAAAATTTCCATTCCCTTCTTAACAGTGTCTAATAATTTTTCTTTTTAAAGATTCGAGAATTGGACCGGAAGTCTGTTGCCTATGGTTTCTTTGTGAACTAAGTAAATTTCTTTTGTTTAAGCGAAGGGTGCACGGAAGGATGTTTTACTCGGTCGACGCTTCATAGTCATAGTGCATGGTACATTGATTTGTATATGTATGTACTTGTAAAATCAAAGTTCTTTCTTGTACTTTCATTTGGCAAATTCTATGACTTTTATTTGTATATATGCACTGGGTGAAGCTGGCGTCCCGACGCCGGTCACACCAATGCGTCAACCAGCGTCGCCGTCCTCCAGTGTAATTATCGTGGCGAAACGAGCCTCGAAGTATCGCTTCGTCATAATGAGGATCAATTCGGCATGACAGGGTAGCTGCTCGCGCTACTAATGAATTTACGACAAAGGAACGCAGGGATCCAGGGTGGTTCGATGGGAATCAATAATCCCGTTAAATATTTCATGGATTTCGCGGAATACGGGGCTCTGGTCACGTCGCTCCCATCTGTCGCGATCGGCCAACTTCAATCGTTAATGGGAGCGAACGCGTATTCGCCGGGTTGTGTGGATGACGTAGCTTGTTTATGCGCGCCATGTGATGGCATACTCGGAGCGAGAGAGCAGATCGGGTGGGCGATGACGAAAAGAGAGAGAAACTCATATGGGCGAACTGGACGTAGCAAACATACGTGGAATTTACAAATTCTCTTTAAAATTGCTATTTCCATTGGAGCTGTCGAGGCTGAACCTGATGTATGCGCAGATGCCGCCGGCTTTCGGCTTTCCACAATTTTTCCTGTACCCATTTCTCCTCGCGGTACCACGTCAACGTGATACAATGTATCATTTCTAATAGTCCTAACCGTCCTCGTGTCTGATTCGTTCAATACCTTATCCACTGAATCCTCGTTCGGTTCTGCTCGCGTTGTTATAAAAGTCCCTGGGAGGTCCTGACTAGGCCATTTAAATTTTATCATGGCGATACAACTCTGTTCGGCGAAACCCCTCCTTTTGAGCCCCACCTGTCACTAGGGAAGCACCCTGGTGAAAGGAGTACAATGGCGGATGCCACTGGGCTCTGGATTCATCAAGAGGCAACGTGAGTAACGGAGGCGTTTAACTGCTGCGGCTAGTTGCATATTCATGCTCACCTTTTCTACCCCGTAGCGCAACCCCCGCCGATAAGATCGCCTTTTTACGTTTGCCGTCTTGCTTTCCGCCATTAACGTGCCAGCCGTGTATGATTCAGGGGTGCCTTAAATCACTAGGGAAAATGTATAATTTTCATGGGATATATCTTCGAGTGTTTCTTTTAGTGTACTTTAAAGTTGGTAACGGTAATGGAATGTATAATGTGTATTAAACGAATTTGACATTTTCTTTTTGCTTTCGGTTGGTACCAACTTTAAGGTCAATGAACCTCTGGGCTATACACGAGTCCTTTATGGAAATAGGCATATTAGTCGCTCTAGACTCAACAGCAATCATTTAGAGGCTTTATCGTAATCTTCTAGCTTTCTTTCTTCTTTCTCTTTGTTGCTTTCCTTTTTTTCCATTTCTTTCCTTCTCTCAAGTTGCATAAAAGAAAGAACGCTCGCTGGCTAAAACATGGGCCCAGATAGCCGAGGGCGTCGCGTGCCGCAGGCACACGGTGCAGGCTCACCCCTGCTTGTCTGCTCTGCTATCCTCACGAAACAGCAAAGATTAACGATGAGAGGTGGCGCAAGACATAACCTACCCACGTGTAAAAAGGTAATAAAACGTTTTTGACGTTGTCCAAGACAATAGACAAGGAAACAAATCAGCCGGTCAACTTTATCATACTTGGACTTGATTTAGTTACGGGTGGAAATAAATTATGGATACTCGATAAGCCAATTTGGTGAGAGCATATATCAATCAATTTCATTCGTCGAGAGGGTTGGAATAATATTTTTCTTCCTTCACCCCAAAGCAGAGTATAAACGGATATTGATAATTGACAAATGCCCCAAGACTAATCTCCAACAATCTCACTCTTGTCTTTGGCTCCGAGCTCCAAGGGGCCAAATCGGTCCATATTAACGGCACGTCATTAGCCACGTTAGCAGAACGCTTATTACTTTTGCGCAGTGCTGTAGCGGGAAGTCTCGAGATAAAACAGTCGAGGGTGACAAATATCAGGTAGGTTCCAACAGTCCGAATTGTGCCAATTCGTAGCTACGTGCTCATACCTAGATCTGGGATCAGCAAGAACCCCCAACTCACCCCTACCTAGGGATCCTGGGCTATTGATAAGCAAGGGTAGTTGTGTCCTAGAATTTCTGTAAGGGTGTGTCTTTTTCGCTGATATATATATGTATATGTATATATACGAGTGAAAAGGGTTGAGAAGTAGACGTCCACGTACAGGAAGGTCTGTGTGAGGGTGCAAGAGTAGCTACAAGGGTGTAAAGGTATGTATAGGGGTTGGCCCTATAGGTAGCCCCCGGAGTCGCTTGAAATATTGCTCGTCGCTCCCTAGAAGATGTACGATGCGTTATTGTTGAAAGCATCGGAGCGAAAATTTCGGTGTCTGGGTATATCCTCTATTCCCGGGACGGCAGGCGTCGGGACCACCCCGTTCGGTACCACGTAGCGCGGGGGCAAAAGCGTCGAGGTGGGTATAAATGTAAATAGGATGTCTGCACCTCGGCGAAAGGCGGCTTTACAATGCTCTATCAAAGAGAGAGAAGCTTTTCCTACGATCTTGCCTCGCGAATCTGGCAACGTGAACGAGATGGTTACGTACACCCTTGGAATTTACGGGGGAGTGATAACGAGAGATGGAGATAGAGCGAGAGAAAGAGAGCAAGGTGCCTCAAGTTTTATAGGGATGCATCGTCGGATGACTGGCTGAATTATATTTATTATTGTAACTTTTTGGAAATGTCAACTTTCTAAAGGCAGTATCGCTGCAGGGAAGGCCAACGGAAAAAAATACGGGTATCTCCGTACCTATCGAATTTATCTGCGAAAAATATATAAAATCTGGCAAATCGCACGGTTTCGCACTACAGACAGAACATGCAATTTTCCTCTCTACTCTATAATCACTGTGAATTTCCCAACACTCGAAAACGCGAAGCGAAACGATTCGTGCGCGTTATCCATGCCGAATGGCGGTGTCTATATTTTAAAACTAGATTTCGACGCTGTATCCCGGGTGGTTTGGGTAAAATGACAGGGCTATGATGGATCTAGCGAAGAACTATCCGGAGCTCCCGATGGTCCTGTATCACGGCGTAGACCGTATCTATAACGGCTAAATCCATTTTGGTATTAGATTTCTTCGTATCGCGCACTTTTCATCGTGCCATTGATGGATTAAAAAGAGCTGCCGAGATGTCGGTTGAGAGAGAGAGAGAGAGAGAGAGAGAGAGAGAGAGTGTGTGTGTCAGCGCGTCTGTCTCCATATGAGTATATGTATGTCTCCTACGAGAGAGAGGGAGAGAGAGAGAAGAAAGAAGCCCGGCATTCATATATAAGAACCAACATTTCCTACATGCTGGATAAACATAGCGAGAGAATGAAAGAATGTTTACAAATCGTGCGCGACTCGGTTGAATTTCGCTAGTTTAACCAGATCCAAGAAGACAGCGAATGCCAAAAATTTCTTGAGAAAAATACGTAAGAAGTTTACAGGCAGTTCGGGAAGTGTCGTAAGACCAGAATTCGACGTTCCCAACCACCACCGGAGACACGCAACTGCCCCTGAAATAGCATCAGACCCGTTATTCATTTAATCACGTGTGGCAACTTGAAAAAGTTGAATCTGTCAAATGGTTTTTGCACCGACGGTAGTTGCACAGGGTCGCTACACGTGTTGCAGTTTTGCAAATAATACCCCGGGACGCGTAGGGGTTTTTGCACGGGTGCAACCCCGTGTTACGTTTCGAATCTACAGGGTAAGTATATTACTACCTATACGTTGGTATGAAGAAGCAAACGCACCACTGCCAGGTTAAGTGTTCTACGGTTGGTAGAAGTGTCGGAAGGTGCGGAAGTTACGTCACGGAAAAATACGTCACCGCGAGTAAAATTATGATGAGTGTACAGTGTGAAATATTTACACAGCCAGGACAATCCATCATGAACTACCCTTGTAGTGGTCCTCTTGCATCCTATACATATACGACCACCATCAGCAGTGCCAACCAACCTCCTTGCTTTCCAGTCTGGCACAACCCAACCCAATCTACTTCATGCCTCTGCAACCTTCACACCTCGTCAAGTAGAGCAGAGTGCTCTTCGTTTCTTGCGCGTACCTACTCCTTCCCACCTTACCCTTATCCATATCTGGTTCTTCCAACCCCCCCGGCGGTAATCACTCCTGGATCCGAACACCAGGAATCGACCCAAACCAGGACCTCGTCTCATTTTTACAAATTGGTTCCCATCGATGTTCACGATGTAATCGCTGTTGAATTTGACGTCGAGCGGTATCAGGCAATTGTGAACGGACCTTGTCGCTTGAGCTTGTATATTTATTGTGAAGCAAAAGCGTGAAGATATTTCGATAATGGCCTTGATGGAAAAATGGTGCGCGCATACCGGGCGATTCTCGTTGGCCGCTTGGTAAATTCTAAATATTTGCACGTGACGTATGGACGGGATTCCGAAATATTTGCCCGTGATTGTCACACGCGCGCTATACGGAAATTCTGAGGGGTTGGGAAACGTTGAACGTATAGGAATAGAGTTCAGTACGAAAGTTCCATAGAAACAGAAAGCGAGTAAGCGCGTATGCTGTATAGCTTGCAGATAGTTATTCCGTATCGTGATAATATTTCTGATAAGAACGAGCACTCGCTACCTGTTGGTTCTTTGCAAAATTACCCCGATTGATTTATGACGCTCGAGTTGACTCGAGAAAGGGTAGAAAAGCACGAATCGAGTGACTCTTACTCTCCTTACTTACAAATGAAATTGAATTTTCATAAAAAGTAAAAAATACCTCTTACAGATTTTTGATCGAAATTCTTTAATCAATTTTCAATCCTACGTTAGCCTCTACGTTCTTCGGATTGGCAAAGAGGTGGGCAAGGGGAATTCGCTAAACAATTCGAACAAGTCGCATTTAGGGAAGATAATAGGAATTTTCAGGGGCGTATCATAAATTTAGAAAGTTCCGACCATAGGAGTCTAAGGGTGAGTTAATGCTGGCGAGAGGAGGCCGAAGGGGTGGTTTCGATCGTTCGGAAAAGAGGGGTGTCGATGCCAGGCGCGCTCGTGTACTACAGAACCGCACAATCGTTATGATTATGTCGCGCAATTACGATCGCAACCAACGTTTCGATAGAATAATTTGAATTTATATGTAAATTGAATTTAATGGCCGGTGCAATACAGATAACTCGAACGGCCCGGTAAACGCAGCGTTCGCCTCTTGTGATTAACGACATTCGCCCCGTAGTAATTTGACATTAGCGCCCGTGATGAAGGACCGAAATCGCATTAGCCTTGCTAAAGTCGATCTGCCGCTGCGGCACGCGATGACTACGCGGAAATCGGGCCGTGCACCCACCCACCCGATCTACGTGCTCCCGCTGGCCCTGGCGGCCCTAACGGCCCCTGGTAGCCCTAGATAAATTATATAATATATAGTAGGATAGGACATATAGGACCGATGCATTAGCCAGAGTCCATTCTCGGTAAGGGACCAAATGTTTTCTGGCATTGACTACCCCTACAAACCATCTCATGGACGATTAGTCCTTTGGACTTTCCAAGGAGACTGATCGAGATCTTTCCTCGACCATTAAGCTGGACCTCTACCTCCAAAAGAAATGCTCTGCCAATGGCCATTCGCTTCTCCGTCACTATTTATTAACTACGTATACGTGACGCGTGTATGTATACATCTATATGTTTACGTTAAAAGCAGAAGAAGCGGTAGAAGAGTCCTCAAGGCTTTTTGTCCAGAATTCTATCCTCCTGCCTTTGCCAATTTCGCAGCGACCAACCCAGTGACGATCGCATGTAGTTACATAAGGCTATGATGCAGCCAGGCTGCGGCCTGGTTAATTACTCACCCCTAACCGGTAAGGGTGGTTTCCAGGCTGGCAGGAGCCTAGAAGCAGCAGCAGCAGCAGCAGCCTAGTAGAGAAGCCTAGCAGCCAGTCAGGATTCCTCTCTCTATCAGCCCCTCCCCACCCGCTGCCCTCGCGCCCTTCCCGGCAGAGCCTGATGGATCACCCAGCCAACCCGCCACCCACAGAATGGCCAACAATGGGTTTTTGTTTCTTTTTATTGGGAGTAGGCGGATAGGAGGCCGGCCAGAACAGAACATTTGTCGCTATAGCGTTGGTACCCCTGCTAGTCGCTGGTGCCGCCAGCTCTCTCTTGGACGTTCCCCATGTTTCGATTCAGCCCCTTGTCCCATAGCCGTCAAGTTCTTTAACCCTGCCACCATGAGAGGATGAGAAAGAGCCAGAAGTGATAATGGATCCTGGTATCTACAGGGTGGTGTGTGAATGTGTGAATCACCCTCTATACCCAACGTATCAGATTCTCCTGCGTTTACTAACTAAGGAATCGGATCCTGAGAGCTGTGAAGATCGTCACCATGGTCCATCGTGGTACAAAACCTGTATCTCGAACCTGAGATATTTTCTTACATAATTATTCTGCCAAAGGGTAAAGAGAGAATCCTGGAAATTGATGACATTTTGTTTTATCCCTCGATCACTGCGAGGCTTCTAAGAACGAGGATATTCGAAAGGACTCCCAAAGGAAATCAATATGGTAATGCACCACCTTAAGTAATGAGAGTTCCTCTAAGAAAAGAAGATGCTTTTACGGCTCCGGGATTCCGAATGTTCAAGCAGGGAGATGCGCCACCCGGTCAGGTGTAATTAATCTTGCAACAAGCAGCCATTGAGCATTCTAATCGTATCCTTACAGTGTATCTTCAGCATCCCATCTCTAGCATCTTCTTCCAAGTTATCCCATCCAACTCTTTGAAAATTCTTCCGCAGCATCCTAAAGACTCCACACCAAGTTCCTCCGTATCATTGAGCGACGTCACGCGCCTCAATAAAATTACAATCGTCAGCCTCAGTACCAAGATGACTTCTGAATCTGTAGAAATTAACCCAATAAGCGATACCGTAGTCGAGGTTAAGGTGACTTATCCCTGTAGTTCTAATTGAATTTGTCTCTTGGACCAGGCCATCTTGTTGCGGTAATGTTGCCAGTTGTAGACGGCCTCTAAGGTATGCCAAGGGCTTCGCTTATTATAATGAGCACGAAATTTACATAATGGATACATATGCAAGCACAGTCAGCTAGGACTGCTCGACCCTGGCAGCCATCCTCTCCCCTTTCTAACCCCCCTGCGAAAACCTCTACCCATCTTCCACTATTTCCCTCAAGAGAGGGAGAGTTAGTTTCTCAACTCTGCAACATCTTAGTTGTTAGTTGTTACTCTATATACGTGTCCTATGCAAAGTTATGTCCCATTGTAGCAACCCGCTAAGATCCCGCCTCTTGGTTCCTAACTCTAGCAAAAAGTACTGATTAACTTGGCAACCACAAGAAGAAGCCAAGATTCTAAAGTCCTTTGAGTTTCTCAACAAGGATTACGCGGCTGGCTGTCTCCTTCGGACTCTTTATTATTTTTTTATATAAATCTTCGGGATTCATATTTCTCCTGATACTTCTTAATGATTCTGTTTCAAATTGCTTGAATTTGACAACGAATAATGCGTCACAGTATAACACTTGTGTTGTCAAATAAATGAACAGGCGCGGCAGAAGCAACACTAATTGTATACCTATATGTAGGCTTTCTCTGTCGAGCTTCCAACTAGGAACAGAAGACATCCTTGCATGTATCATCGAGACTCCGACAAAGCACTGCAATTAACTTCATCCTCGAGGCTGGTAGCAGTCCGTGCAACCGTGGTATCTATAGAAATGGGGCTTTTTGTATAAAGTTCTACGATCCCGAAGAGAAATCACTGTTATTCGTAGGCGATCTCCAAAGGGCTTTTACTCCAAGTTCACACAGCGGTTTCTCCCGTGAGAAATCGTTGACCAGTCGACGGTAATTTAATCTTTTTCTTTTACACGCTCGATCTCCCAAAGGATTGTCCAGGAACCCATTGCTTTTTGCATGCTCTCCTAACGGTATGAGGTTACCGTTCGAGATCCTGAAGGGTTTCAAACTGGCACCGATTCCTCTCGTGCCTCTGGTGTGAGACACGCAAGTTCAGCTAAACTCAAGATCTCACATAGGAGTGACGAATGGTAATCCTCCCGTTCACGAATCTCTCATTTTCAGTAATAGCTCGTTCGTGCCATCGATATTCCGTAAGTAGAGCCAGAGTGGTGGTGTAGGTGGGGGCGGGGGGGGGGGGTGAAGGAGGAAGAGAAGAAGGAATAGTAGTAGTAAAAAGAGATGGCCAGACATAGGAACTGAAAGAAGGGACGAGTGGTTCGGAAAAGGATGAGAAAAAAAACCCAAGTTGTTTTCTTGGCTTTCGTGGAGAAAAGGAAATTTCGCAGTGATCCCTCGTTGGCAAAGACATAGACGGATCGATTCGTTCGGCTCGTTTCGGCTGATTTCGGAAACTAAAACGGCGCAACGTTCTTCTTCAGGAATTTGACTATGCAAATCGCAAAGCAAACGATGCTGGCGCGTTGTAACGTTTCTCATGCTCTTTAGCTTCTGCGCTTCGGCAGGTCCCTTTTACATTCCGACGGCCCTTTTACGCTAGCTAACTTTCCCGATAGGCAGCGACCTACCTCAACCTTGCTATCTAGAAACCAAGCAATTTCTAAGCCCGTCCACCAGCCTCTGGGACTCTGGAATTGAAGGTATATCTAACCTAAAACGTATCTAACGTCAAGCAGTGAAGTTGCCGCTCTGCTTTCTGACGCAACCATAATGTGACGAGCATTGTGCTGAAGTTAGCAGCGTTGGGTTATTCAGGGGCATTTTCCATGTAAAGCTTCCCGGATGAAGTACAGACAGAGAAGAGTAGCCCCGGGTGCCGACCTCCCTGTGAATCCTGATCGTCCCCTAACTCCGCTTCGCCCTTCCTCCTCCATTTATGCTGCCCTCTGGCGTCCGACTACATTCTAGATCTTCACATTAGGCCTCATTGTGTAGGAGCTTATCTGTCCTTGAGGACGTCGTCGTTTCTAGCGTCCCGACGCCTCGCACCTTTTTCAGTATAGTATAGGGTCATTCATGATCTGGTTCCTGGTCGCCACTTCCGTTACCCTTGAATCCCTATTCCGGATCCTATAATGGTCATCTCGCTTGTAATGTTCCTTGGGGATTTTAGTTTCTAGATAGTGGCAGCACTTGACTGTCATCAAACGTGTACGCTGATTTACGTTGGACTGTACTGTGGACTGTTGGCTGACTGACTGCTTCCTTCCAGACACTTTAAGCTTTTGGCTTGAAGTCGCGAAGCGTTAATGTAAACCGCTAAACCTCCGGTTCGCAACTTCCGGTTTGCTTAGTCTAGGGAGTTTCCTTCTTCGGGTGCATTGTTTCGAGTAAGTCCCTATATAATCTGAATCTCGACTGACTCCGTCTGGCTACCCAATGAATCTCCATGTCGCGCGACTTCTGTGTGTATATGCATCTATATATACAGATACATACAGGTATACGTGGATGGATAGAGAGACGAGTTTTCGGCCATTGGATATCTCTTGAAATAGTTTCCATGGAGCTTTGAGATTCCGGGCTCCTTCATCCCCTATACGCGGGGGGATGATTCTTCTCGTGTGTTGGTACGTGGACCCGATCGATGTCCATGGGGGAAAAAAAGGGTCGAGTGGGGCTTTTCTCCAGGGAATATTCTAGTATCGGTGCCGAGCATGCCTGGATATATCCAGGCTGCAGCCCCTTTCGGCTTTCGAATTTTATTAACGTATCGGCGGACGCTGATACGGACGTTGCACCATGTATCTGCGTAGCTACATACGTAGTGCCAGCCTCGCGCCGCATAATGTATAACATCATCTTTTACGATATCTCTTTCGGGACGCGGGACTGTAGGTAATGCACGGTATTGTATTTTGCGATTGCATTTTCAGAGACGTCCGCCTGCGTCTTGAATATCAAGCAGCCCACGTGGGATTTCTCGTGGCTGCCCCCCACGAGTCCTGCCGAACATGCACGATCGCTGTCGCGCGCGAATAACGAACTGCCGTGATAATCCTTACGATCCAGAGCCGAGGGACTTAACTTTTCAAGAATACTTCAAATTCGACTAGACGTTTCGAGCGTTCGTGACTCAAAGGTTGTTTGTCCGAATATTTGATGACTATTTTTTTTTTTTGTAAATTTATTGAGTTTATTTTTAGGGCTGAAAGTATTTGCAGAGCGTCAGTTGTCTGTGGAGAGTATACATAATATAGTATATGTATATATAGGCTGTAATGGTTTCAGGGTAGATGGGGTATGCATATAGGAATATCAGGGGGTGCTGATTCGGTATCCACTAATGTGTCATTCCTCGTGGATATTTCTGTGATAAATTAATCGTCGATTTCCGGCGATTACAATTTGGTATGCTTCCAAATCGCTTGCACCCTTTTTGCGGCGGTGAATTTTAGCCGTGTGCATTTTTCATCCAGTGCGGGCTGCGGCCCTCAAAAAGAGGATATCCATCTTCCCCAGAGGCTCGTCCCTTCCCTCCAGTGTCGGGCCTTCATCTACCAGTTTCTATCCTCTACAACCCCCCCGCCGCATCCCGCCGCATCCCGCCGCATCCCGCCACATCTCGCCATACCCCGTTGCCCTCTGCTCCCTTCCCCTCGGCCCGCGAGCCTGCCTCTTCTCTTGACTGGCGCGCTTCCAAAAATATTATAAAATTCCCAATTACGGGGCATGGATTGCCGAGGTAAATTGCCCCCGTAGCGGCTGCTTCAGGGTGGCCACCGGCAGCAACCACCCCCTTACGCGAAAGGGAAGCAAGCTCAACTGGATCTCTCCTCTCTCATGGTAATCCATTACCGTGACGCGATTGGGTAATTGCAGGTGAGGGGACTATCTGGAGATGCGCAGATCCCCGATCCTCCCCGATCCTCCCCACAGCCCCCGGAACACCCGGTCGATACCCCCTCTAATTAAACACTGGGAGCACAATGACAAACCTATCTCGTAGCCGGGGGGTGGCGGCAAGCAGAGGACTAGGCAGCGGAGCCGAGCCAGCCAGTCACATAGTCAGCCAGTCACCCAGTCAAGCAGTTAGGCTAGAGAGGCGGCAAGATAAAGGGTTCTGGAGAGAATAGAACGGTAAGGGAGATAGAGAACGAGATCGAGATCAAGAATCAGAGCGAGAGGGGAAGAGAGTAATTCGGTTAATCCAAGGTGGTCGTTGCGGCGGGACTTTAGATAAATCACTCATTCGTGTCTAGCGTTACGAGACAGGGACAAACGCCAACTCTAAGTCTCTTAACCCCAACCGTCTGGATCCCAAGGTGGAAGCTGAGTCACGACTTTCGACTTTCCAGGATTCTGCGTATCCAACCATATTCCCACTCCTTCGACACCCATTTATTAGAACGTATCAAGGGTGCTAGATAATTCGTCGATTCTCAGCTGAGTATATATATATATATACGCACGCACACATATATACCAGGAGAAGAGCGCGTCCTGGTGCCGGCGAGTGGCGCTTCTGCTGAATATAGACGTCAAGGACCTCGTAACCGACGGGTGATGAAGGACCTCCTGTCGTCCTGTCGTAGGGTCCTTCCTACACCCTCGTAAACTTCAGTGACGCGGTCTAGAGGGTTTCGAGACTTGTAACCTCACCTCCACAGTTTCCAAGGCCGACCTTACAAAATTCGTATTTTAAACCAACTATTAGAAGGATCGAAATGCGTTTCCGTACATCTTAAAATCGATAGTCTAGATTCTCTGGGCAAATTATTTGTATCTGGTAACTCTCGTTTTCGGTATCCTAATTTCACAGTGGGTCTCCAACGAGATACAATAAGCTTTGCATTTGCATAGACCTAACCTGCAGTATTATCCAGTGGTGTGTCAAGTCATTACACATCTAAGCTTTCGAATTGGAGGAGATCATTATTCAGTAGTTGGGTGACAGCTAAAGTGGATAGGGAACGTGTAACCAGAGCGCCGGGCATTGTGACCATTGATGAATCTTGTGGTAATCAAGGATCTATAGTCTCCTGTCTCTCTCTCTCTCCCTACCGTATCGTATGCGCTCCCTTCTCCACCTGACTACCGTGGAAATCCACACCCTACTGTCTCCTCTTAATTAACGGCTTTATCGATAGAATCCTAAACAGCCATTGTCCAGTTGTGTCTCCGTCGCTGACATTTCCTATTCGACAGCCACTACCTCGTGATGAGCTCCAGCGTTACAAAGATCGAGATGCGTCCGGGACTTTGCATCAGGAAACGTCGCTTGGAATTATCATCCCTTTATTTTCTGCTTCATGGAGGTTGTGATTTTATCTAGATCGATTTACGTTCACGATACTGGAATCTTTAGACTGAATATTAAAGAGCCACTGGTACACGCAGTCCTGGCGGTTTACTTGTATTTACGTTCCGGATGTGATCCTTTCTTGTATTCTTGGATTTATCAATTTTTTAACTAGACGCTGCTCCAAGTGGCAATTTTCTCTTTACCACGCCACAGCCTGAAAGCCTCCCTTTCTCGTCGGGCGAGCTAACTTGATAACGGTGTCTCCCTTATAAAGAATTAAAGTAACTGCTCTACGCGGACCAAGTGGAAACCCAGGTTGGTCATTTTGATCCCCAGGAGGACACTGTCTGCGTACCCTGGTTTCGAGTGTGCTGCTGTACTTTTTCACGATAGCAGAGTTCAGTGCGAGGGGGTGCTGAGGGAATTGACCGAGGGAGAGACGAGAGGGAGTAAAAGGGTCAAAGTTGATATATCTGGGTATCTCTATTTACTGAGGAAAGAGAACGGGACTGTTGGGGTTTCTAGGTCTGCCGGAGGGTGTAAAGAAATCCTTGAGGAATCGAAGGAGCGAAAACATCCCTTAGCCTGAGTTCTCTATATTGACCCCTGGTGTGTCAGGAACGCGCACGAACACATTGCTCGTTCGATTGGACCGATGCCGATTAAGGCGACGAAGATACCTTCGAAGAATCTCACGTCGGAAGTGGACTGTAGGATCACCAACCTCTTGGAGCCAGCATCGCGAGAAGAAAAAGACACGTATCTTAATTGAGGACTCGTTTCAGGTTAATTTATTCATGTGCTATTGAATTCCATTTTTTCTATAAAAAAAATCATATTGCACCTCGCCTGTGGCACTGCAACCGAGGTTGTCAAAAATCAATGATTTTTTTTTTTTAAATTATTGAAAATCGTTCACCATTCGTCTTATTCTTACCGTCGAACCCTTTACGTAATCACGTGCAAATATCCTTGGACTGCCGCATCGTGGGATCGACTCGTGACCTGGCTTTTCCTATCTTGCCAGTGTGGCATGTAATTCCTTGCCAGGTCGAAAAGCCATTCTGCACCTGGTGCATTCGTGATATATTCGGCAAAACATAACCTTCAAAGTTCTCAAGCAGGATACTAAAGTTTCGCTATTCCCGAACTCGTAAACACGTACGACGCACCTGGGTTCCCAGGACGCTTCTCTTTACTGGTATGGAAACGTAACTTACAATTCGGAATATTAAGGTCCCTTTCTAGAAACAAGATGTTATCCTCCTAGTTCAGTGCATCTTGCCAAGAATCGGATTCACGTGCTGATATTAGGAAGACTCGCGGAAATATTTTCTAGACACTATATACTATATGGATATATGTATTATTTATAAATAGGTTTTACATCGTGCACATCGCTGCGATCTTTCACCGTAGCTGTCGGTGTCTTTAATATCGACAGCAACTACTGTTAGACTGTCGACGAAAGTTGGTCCTTGTGTAGGGATGGAAGAGAATAAATAGAAAAGAAAGGTACGTCTCTCCCACAGAAAAATCAATGATGGGCTGTTAAAAATTTCACGGGTCAAAACGGCAGGAATAGTCGCTTCGCCGAGCGCCACTTTAAGGGAACGTGCCCGGAGTCTTGGGACCTCTGGAAAATTTATAAATATCCATAATACATCGAAAACGGAAGCGCAACTACCGTCTTTCTACCTACACGCTATATGCACACGACATAACGGCACGAATAGATTTCAAATATGCAGAGATTGTTCTTCGGAATGGAGTGCAGCTGCGACCCCCTCCCCCCTCCCCACACTTTCTTGTCATGAGTCCCTTTAAGGAATTTATCAAGAACGAGATGTGTGCGTGACATAATCAATCGCCACTAGGTCAAGGTTTAACTTTAATGGACGGATGACATTTTTTGGTCATTCCAAAAATCTTAACCAAAATCGTGGTCAATACAAATTAGCAGTCGTTTCATCGGGTCTCCGACGTTATATTGGAGCTGATCGTCGGACAGGGTATATTGGGTTCAATGATTTGTACGGATGCATTTTCAGAGGTTGCCGAGGGTCATAGTTCACGGATTAAAAAAGTAATTTTTTGTAGTTTGTTAACGGTAGGAATCGTATTGAAACTCCATAGATAACCAAGGGCAGTGAGCCAGCTTTGGCTTTGGTTCGCTTTTCAACGAAAATTATCGGACTGCGGTGAATGTAACCTGTGTAACTGTCCCCGAGAGGATGAGAATAGAATCGGCCACTTATCGGGCACTCTGACCCCTGCCTGCAGCAGCAGCAGCAGCAGCAGCTACCCTCTCGCTACCATCACGTACAGAAGGGTCAAGTGATGATCGCAGGGTGCTTGCCCGTATTTTCCAACTCATTTTCTACGGCGTTATCGCGCGCCCTCGTAAACGTGAATGCCTACCGGTCTACGCCGTCCCTGCCCCTTGCCACCCTTTTGCTACCTTTGAAACCCTTACCGCTTGGCGCCGATTCTAGCATAGAGCCGCGGAGGCCGTCAATAGTAGCTATACGTGCCTGTGTGAGCTTTTTAAGCGTTCATGGGAAAGCTCGGGCTACGTTCAATCCGGTTCTTCCACTCTGCAAGCTCCTGCGTTATTGCCACTCGAATTCCCTTTGGTCAAAGTTAGCGTTATTAAAAAGTCCCACCTTGTGGAATCAAAGGTGCCCGGAGCGATTCTGTACGAAAGAGGAAGAAAGGGTTGCCAACCGTAACGCTGTTCTCGTGTATTTCTTTTTCCTCTCTCTCGCAAGTTTCATTCCCTCTTTGACGTTTTGGAGCTTTTAAATTTCCAGCCAGTTAAACTCACTGTTAACGTTACTGCCATGTATGAGAATTCGTTATTTTCTTCGCATACGTGTTTCTAGATTTACAACAGCGATTTCGATGACTTCAGGCTTTTAAAGCTTTGCCGATTCAAAGGAATTCGTGCTTCTTCTCACTCGATTCGATGGTTTTGGGTTTTGCAGTCATTAAGATCTCTCTGAGCCATTTCGGAAGGTTTTAATGACCGTCGACTGCAGACTCTTTGTTTTGTTTGAGGCTCCCAGGGGAAGGTAGGGGGGTCGTTCGTGCGGCCTGAGACCCTCGTACTATTAGGAAATCGAGAAAGAAAGAGAGAGAGAGAGAGAGAGAGAGAGAGAGAGAGAGAGAGAGAGAGAGAGAGAGAGAGAGAGAGAGAGAGAGAGAGAACTCTGGCGGCCCTTGGGGATGCTCGTCGTTCTTTGGAGGAGAAAAAAAAGGAAACTCGATGATCCTGAGAATTTTTCTATTTTCTTTATCCACTCTGGTTTTGTCCTCCATCTGGCTGCTCCTTTGTATTGTGCGGCGCTAGGACCACGTGTGCGGGATCCCATGACAGGTCGGTCCTGTCTGAGGATAAAAAAAGCAATTATCTTCTTGTGGCAGCATAAATTTGCACAACCCCTGAAAGTAATTCGAGTCGGGACGTAACGGTAATAATCTCGAAATATGAAGTAGGTCGCTGGCAGCGAGGGCTTGTTCTTTATCGTGCTGGGTAAAAGCAGTTTCAACTTTTGGGAAACAAACAAAGTGCTGGCATTTTTAATGAGATCCTTTACCGAAAAACCGGGTCAATTGAATTATTCATTAAAAGTGCTACTCTCGACAAAAAAAAGATTTTACCCTCCTCCCTCCCTGATATGTATTCTCCTCGAATTATGAAATTTTCAGAAAGTACACGCGTTTACGTCATTTCTAAAAGTTGTTCCTTCCTCTTCCGGTACCGGGTTTCGCAATTTTGCAAAACTTTTACCACTTTAATTTTACTTGAATCTCATTATCGCGTAACGCATCCCCTTAAATCTCACTTGTTATTCGACCATCTCAATTCCAAATTTTTATATCCATTTTAATTGTGAAGAACCCGGAACACTCGTATGAAACAACGTAACGACGTAAGTATTAGGGTTCGTGGGAAAGACGTCGCCTAACGGTAAGGTAAAGTTGCGAAATAAAAATAACGACGTCGGGCTTGCGTAAAAAGCTAACGACCGGCCGTAAAGATACGCGGCGAAGAAAACTTTGCGTTTCGATATTCGAAACGACGAAAAAAAGGGCGCGACGATACTCGGGAAGCAGGGCGGAGAAAAAAGGGTGTGCAGCGGGGTGCAACCCCTCCTACCCACCGCCCCCTCCCGTATTTCCTACTACAGCGAGAATGTATCTACGAGTCCAAACTCTATCTTGCGGAGTGCAGACTAAATATAAATATTTTACTACCAGCAGTAAAGATAGGGGTTGCGCGCAGCTGCGCAAAGTGACGGTAATAACGTAGCCTTGTGGATACAATGGTTTTATCAAATTTCTCTTGGCTTAAAATATATTTTTTAAGCTGAAAGCTCCTCGACGTCGTATAAGCACTTAAGGCTTCTACGCCAGATAGTTTTTCCTCTATGGAAAGAAAAAAAAAATGGTACACTTATTACAGCTGCACGTTGTTCCCCATTTTCATATGCTGTCAGCCGTAAACTGCGCCGGTTATTGCAACAGCTTTCGAACGTTCGCCGCGCGAGGGTTGTAAAACGTTTGAAACGTTTGGCCACGTGAACGCAGGGTTGCCCGCTGCAAAAGTAATTTCTCTCATCGATCGAAGGGTAGCGAGGTGCTTGTGCTGCCCTCTCTCGAGTACAAGAGGAAGCTTCAGGACAGGGGTGCTTCCGTCAGTTTAACGTACCGCCGTTGGAACATGTATTAAAAAAAGGAACTTTTTTATTTTTAACAAAGAATTTAATTAAATTAATTAATATCGTCGATAGAAATAATTTTTTTGCATTTAAAAAATTTTGAACGTTTTCGTACCGTTCTCAATATTCTTTTCAATTTCCTGTTACGCTGTCGTGTATGTAGCTTCGTGAAATAACTAGCAGGATATGATCTCCTGACGAAACGGAAATACGAAGACGAATGTTATTTCCGGTGAAAATCTCCAGGGGGTATTGTTATGCATCTCGTGTCTATTTGCCGAGATAACAATGAGGACGGTCGGTGTCCGTAGGTTGATACTCCCTGGAGGAGAGACAGTTCCGTGCTTTTCTCCACGATGGCGCCACTGTGCGTCAACCAGCAACGCTCTGCTAAGGGATGCTTTTGCTCCGCCGAGAGATGCTGCCGCCTGTCGGACGGCAGAGCGGGATTCTCATCGAATGAGGGTTGGTTAGCAAACGTCAATGTTTTCGGTGATCACGTGGATGTTACCCACTGTCGAATAAATCAATTTTACGCATTTTAGATGTACGAAATTTCAAAATGGCGAATCACTGTTTCCTTACGTTACTACGTACAGAGAAGGAAGATCGCGAATTTTCATTCTCGCTACGAGACGATGAAAATCTTAAGGGTAGATACGCATAGTCGATTCGAGATGAAAGACTCGAGAAATACGTAGCCCAGGTAATGGACTGCAGAAACGTCAGTGATGAGAAAGAAAAAAAAGGGGGAAAAATGGAGGACTCGGAAATCCTGCGCTTTAAAATTTCAAAGAATTTCAAAGTGGGTCGAAGCTCCGAGGACCCTTTCAAGAAAAAGAGAATGTCTCGGCTCAATCGGGAACTACCCCCTTCGTCCCTTCGACTCGAGGGTATTGGACTATCCTTCCAATTAATAATTGAATATATTAATTTACCGGTCTTTTCCCTGTACAGCTCGATTCGAACGCTCGATTCCTTTTCTGTTTTCTTTCCTTTTTCTCCTTTTCTGACTCCACGATCAAGGCAGGTACCTGCACCCTGCTACCACATCCCCGCTACTAGCCTTCGGCATTCTATCGGTACGCCGGTACTTTAGCACTTCGGTACTACCAGGACTCAAGTCCTTTGGTGGTGACTCGCAATTTGCTGCTATTAACTGGCCACCAGGAGCGAAGGCAGAACCGCCCTTATGACAGCCAAGTTCGAGATTTATTCGCATTTATTCTCCGTACGATCGCCTTGATCTCACGCTTCAAAAGTCCCCACTTTGCTTGGCGAACGTTTTGCAATTATAAAAAGGGGGTTGCTGGCTGAGAGAGTACGGCGAGTAGGCAATGAATCGAGGGGGTGAAGAGGAAGAGGATCTGGACTGAGTCGAGGAAGAGAGGACTGAAAGGGTAAGAGAGGCAGTGAGGAAGAAGGCTAGAGTGGGGCAAGAGAGAGCGAAGGGCAGAAAGAAAGGAAGGAAGGAAAGCGAAGGGTGGCTATAGCATGAAAGAATTAAAGGGAGAATGCTGAACTTCCACCCTTCTTCGTTATCTGTTTGCTCGGATGCACAAGGTTTTTAATTACACGGCTAACTAATGAGTTAAATTCCTTCTCAACCTTGCGAGAGGGAAGACGGCGAGGGGGCGGAGGGGGCGGAGGGTGCGAACGCCCGAATTCCGCGTTAAGCATGTACCGACAAATGTACCGAGGTCTTTTCCAACCCCTTTTATAGTTTAGTTCGAGCCCCTATTCTCACCCTCTTTAAAATCTTTCATCCCCATCCCTTCCCGATCTCTCTTTTTTTCCTACCCTCACAATCGACCCATAAACCCTCAATTTTTGAGCATTCTCATCCTTTTCCTAATCTTGGATCCAATCAACCCCTATGAGCACCCGAGAAACATCTGCCACTGTTTCCCTATTGAAGTTTCAGCTTCTTCTACTTTGGCAACTGTATTCTGCATCCCCCCCTCCTCAACAACCCTTGTAAGTAATTCCGAAAATTGCAACCCGTTCCTTCAAGTTGTATAGCTATAATACTTCAACGATTTGTCTCAGTGAACCGTTCCGTTTCTCCTCGTTCCTCGCTACATCTTCCGGCATCTCGTTCACTCTTGGGGAATCTTTCATCAGAGTGGCAAGTAGTAGCAGCACCATCCCCGTCAGCCCTTGCGCGCCAGGGCTGGTTCCGCGTACCCGAACTACTTATTAGAGAGGCGCTCAGTGCCTGGGGCCGACCTCTATAATAGCGAAGGGAAGGCAGAAGCTCTCTTGCCGGATGCTTGTTTTCTTATTTCCCTTGATAGAATAACAGCGCCGCGACGTGCAATTATGCCGAGCACCTCCGACCACCCCTTGGGCGCTGCAGTCACCCTTACGGATACTCCTACACCAACGAGACTAACACCACTAGTATCGGCCTGGACCAGTATCAACAATAACATCTTCAAATTCGAATGCGAAAACTACATCCGCCGTCTATATATATACATCCCCTTCAATTATAATTATTATTTCGTTCGTCCCTTCCTAATGCCCACCACCCTTATTACATAGTCTAGTCTAGACATTTAAGTACAGGTACCATTTAAAAAGGTATATACGGCGCCCACAACGATGCTTCCATCAGGCAATTACAAATTCAGTACCTATAGCATCGTCCTGTTTTAACAGTTTTCCATCGTTGCCCGAGAACGCTCGTAACCAGAGGCCTGAATGAATTGCCGGTCATAAAAGCTCGCACAATTATTGTGAGGAGGTTAGAGAGGACGAGAGGAGGCGAGACGTGTTTTGGGCAGATAC
The DNA here is from genome assembly GCA_030142375.1 of Calameuta pallipes. Taxonomy (NCBI): domain Eukaryota; kingdom Metazoa; phylum Arthropoda; class Insecta; order Hymenoptera; family Cephidae; genus Calameuta; species Calameuta pallipes. The sequence goes on along the minus strand of JARQSW010000580.1, from coordinate 918,337 downwards.
CAACCTCACGACAGTCTTAATCAATGGATTAGCGGGTAGGGGTCGTTAAAAGTCTGAGTTTCAAGACAAAACGAGGGTTTCCGTGCCGGATATTAATATGCAAAGCATTCATTTCGCGCTGCTAAACGTACACACGACACACTCGTAAAAGCTAAGCATAGTTATGGCGCATTCATGAAGCCATGTGCCCGCGCGACTTTATGGTGATTCGTTATCAGAGTCACCGTACACAAAAGTTCTCTATAGTGCGGTATACGTATAGTTACCATATACATATATGTATACATACGAGGATTCTTAGTTATCGGCTCTTAAATATTTAGAGGGGGGGAGGGTCCGTTTCTCTTTATACCAGTCAATATTTAACTTACGAACTGAGCGCTTTGGGATTGGCAAATAATTAACACCTTTTCCGTTGCCGGCCCAATTATGGTTTTAGTATGGTTTTAGTATGAAAGAAGAAGGAGAGTTTAAGAGAAGAGAAAGTAAAATCAAGAGTGACACGTTTAACGTAGAAACTTTTGATGGATGAAAGGAGCTTTTGTGTATGGGTCTGTTGTATACGGTTCTAGGATATGCTAGGGAAAAATGGGAAGGGCGGCATCTCCAATTACTATCGGACCGACGTTGTGCGCCGCGGCGGCTCGCCTGAGTAATTGCGATTTAACCGGATGCATGTAGGAAGGGAGTATACGACCGCAGACCGACGCTCGTATTAAGTGCAGGAAAGAGTGAAATCGTAATTAATTACGTCCCATTTTGTTCCCTATTCCCATACCTCCCATCCTCCCCCGCCCCGCCGTACTTTCTCTCAGTCCCTTTTATACTTGTCCCTGGTATCCCTGGTATCCCTGGTGTCCCTGGTGTCCCTAGTGTCCCTAGTGTCCACTAGGACGACGGAAGGTCCAATAGCGCAAATGCGTTTATAAGCTCGTTGGAGCAGCAAACACGCGTTTCAAAGCGAAGGTATCAGGAACCCTTCGAGCCCCTGTGGAGGAAGGTTTTACTTCGCATTTTCGTTCGAAGATACTTTGCTGCTTTTTGCTGGAAACGAAATCCCTTTCACTCTCTCTATTTCCGTCTCTTTCACTTTCTCTATTTCTCTCTCTCTCTCTCTCTCCTACCTTAAGCCAGTGCTTATCATTATATACTGGAAGGCTCCCTCCACGAGTAGTTATATGGATGTATAAGGGGAGTTTACGAAAATCACAGAAAAGAGCGGATCGCATCTCTTAGGGCAGATACAAGTACTGTAGGTAATACTTAAGTAGTTGAAGGATCTTGAAGTGTCCTTCAAAATCAGAAATCGCTTTTTACACTTGATACTCGGATACGGCGTAGGAACGAGGCTCGCAATTAAAGGGTTAAAGGAGTAGAATCTACCTGGAAGGATAATAGGGGGACTGTGTGTGTGTGGGTGTGTATATATATATATATAATATAAAGGAAGGTTCAGTAGGCCTCGTACCCTCAGTGGACGTTCAAAGCATTGAGTGGCCGACTTCAATTCCGTTGCAATCCGCTTATACTTCCAGCGAGGACGTGGGTTCACCCTGGCCCAGGAGAACTGAAGGGGGTTGGTGTAGGAGGGTTGGGGGGGATGGGGGGAGGCAGGGCGACGAACGTAGATCCCTCGGCGAGGGATGAAAGCCCTAAGGGAGAGAAGAGGTGAAATCAGTAGGTTCCGATCACTCGATTGGCCCTTTACTCTCGTCATTCGAAATACTCCGTTGCTGTAGCCACTCGAGCTACCCGAACTACCAAGCAAACATTCGAGCAAGCATCCACTTCTAAGCTCCCAACAAGAAGATCTATACGCTTCAAGTAATTCGACTGCAAACTCCATAGAAATCGGCTTGAACGTTTCCTTCCTTTGCAGTAGGGCAAGTAGTATGGGACCGATAGTAGCCAGACGAACCTATTCCCTATGCGTCCAATAAGAACTGTCTGGTTCTTTTTTTGTTTTCAGTATATCTGACGCAGGTGGAAGATCGTTTACGTAATATAATCCTGGATGCCGAAGGTACGTCTGACTAGAGTGCGAACGTTTCCACTTCCCTCACCGAGAGCAGACGACAAGATGCGCCCCGAACTGATCGAATCACGTAACCTTCTCAATCTCTAGAAGATGGCAGCGTCCGTTTACGTTGCAGAGGCATATAAAGCAAATCTTACTTTTCTCCTTTGGTTGCGTCGCAACCAATACTCTTGTCAATGGTGGTGCTGCTACCAGGCTGCTGATGCCAATGGCGGGTACCGTTGCGGATCCCTTTGATGCGGCCCCCAGGGCTTGATCCAATCTATATTCGGCGTATCTGCTCCTCTGCGAAAGGGATGCGTAAGCGAGTCATGCAAATTCAGACTGGGCTCCTCGCAGTCACCTTTTTTCTGCGTATCCAGTTTTCCGCGTTTCTGATTCTCTGCCGGTTCATTCACTCTCTCTCTCTCTCTCTCTCTCTCTCTCTCTCTCTCGCTTTCTCCTACATCGATGGCTTCACTCTCTCCTTTATAGTCTCTCTTGAGGTACTTGAACAGAAAATCTCGTTACTGTAGTATTTTTATTCCTTTTAGGAGGCGAAAGGGATGATCATGAAGTTACCTTGTAGATGTCGCACCGTGTCTGTTTCTAGCGAAACGTCAACGTATTTCTCGGACAGAAACCGATGAAAGGGTATCGAAAATCAAAGGTCTTGAGCAGCGAATGCCTTCTGGATATCTTGGAACATCTTATATGCCTCCACTGTGAACGGCTCAGTATCTTCTTGGGATTTATTTATCTGGTTCCTTTTGATATAGAAGATGTCGCAACTATCTTAGATACTTCACCATGACGATGTGGAAAGGTTGAGGAAGGAATGAAGAAGGATGCTGTAACGATATAACGTGTAATTAATCTAGTGTAACTCGCCGAGGTGTCTGCTCTGGACCATTTGCGTTTGGCAAACTCAAACGTTACATAATTTGCTAGTAGTTATGCGCAGCCACATCTGAGTCTTGAATGAGTAGATGACAGGGGCAGGTCTAGAAGAAGCAATAGCAATATGTATATACATATATATACACATGTACAGTAACAATAGCAATGCCAGTTGCCATGAGTGGGTTTAAAATTAGCCTCAATAAGCGCGTACCTTTGTGTTTAATTGCGAACGACAGCTAATTTGTTAGGAGGGAAGAGTTAGAAGGTAGTTACGCCCCTAGAAATTAGTTGCAGCTTCTTGGGAATTAAAGGTCAGCAAGTGGAAGGGAAGCTGGGGATGCTGATCAAAAAGTGAATAACCTCCGTCGTGTGGGACGTGATAATTAATTCTGTGAATTTTGGAAATTTCAGAGATGGCGACGGTAGGGGTTACTTTTGTACATCAGAGAATATACTGGGAGGCCAGTTTATTTCAATTTCCAGTCCCATAGCCAAATGATCCAGGCGTGTATTCCGAGCGTCCTCGATCCTCGCGGACTTAAATCCATGAACGCCCAGGGCGTCAAGAAGAGGAGGGAGCCCTTCGGCGTCGCTGCGTGCGGGGCTCTTTATATTTGCATTGTTTTAGTTCAGCTTAGCGTAACTCGAAGGGGTGGGTCGACGCACACAGGGTGCCTCGTCGTTGCCGCAAAACTCACGGTTAAGCGGGGGCTGGGAGCTTCCGACCTAAGTAGCTCGGCGGTTGGGGCATCGCGCGCTATCCAAATGCCATCCCCTGAATACACTGGGACACCTTCGTCCCTTTGAGATATCAGCCAACGTCTACTACATCTGATTATAATTTTTTCTTGCTAGACGCGATACACATTATTTCATAGTATTAGGCAAAAGTGGTTTCACGTGCTGCAGCTAAAAGTGACCGATTGTCAGCGAAAAGTGGAATTGGATTGGCTTTTAATAGGGGATGAATCTTTGTACAAGACATCATCAACATCCTAGTGACGTGTAGAACAGCTGGCTGGGTAGATGATCGATATATCTGTTGGTGTGTTATCGTCTCTGAAGACCTCGAAGTCTCCTACCTTGTCTCTCCTCTCTCTCTCTCTCTCTCTCTCTCTCTCTCTCTCTCTCTCCCTCTCTCTCTCTCTCTCTCTCTCTCTCGTTCGTGTGTCTGGCTTTCTCTCCTCTCTCGACTCTCTTCAGTTTCCGCTCTCCTCAACCTCCGTGGCTCTCGTTGAAGTCCTCGTCCCACGAATCACTCTCTCTCTCTCTCTCTCTCTCTCCCCCTGCTCCTTTCTCTCTCCTCTCTCTTTCTTTGTCTCTCTATCTCTGTCTCTCCTGAGCGCCGAGCGCCACCCCACGTTTCCATAGCGATAGGTAAATGGAATCCGTAGCGAAGCCGTTGCCATGGCGATTTGCTCCACAGTTTCACCTCGTCTCACCTCACCTTGTCGCACCTTGACTCACCTTGCCTCACCTTACTTCATCATACCTCATTTCTACCTCATTCTACCTATTTTCCTCTAACCGTTCTCTCCTCTCTAGTTCCTTCAGTATTTCTCTCCTATTCGCTATATCCTCCAGCTCCTTTTTCTCTTTCATCCTACCGCCTTCCTCTCGCCCATTCTTTCTCCTACCTGCTCCTTTAGTTCTCGATCAAAACGTCATAGAATCTTCTACTGGCTGCTCGAAGTCCTCCGCTAGGTAGTTACGGAAACTGCGTGTTTCCCACTAGTTAGGAGGACTTATCGTAAATGTACCTGATTATCAACTCAACCGGAACAAGCAGACGCAACTTTTACTCGTCCTTAAAAAACGAGGCAACCCGCATCCAGCTCCAAGGATCTGAATAAATATTGTAGCGATCTGAATCCAGTATAAACAGACCTAGTAAACACGTCTATTATGGCTGTGTGCAAAGTACCACCTGTGTCGCACTACACTGTCTTTTAGCTTAGAACTCGTGCAGTTGGTACTGCGTGTGCTCGTCTAATCGTCTGACGATTCGATGCACCAAAGGAAATCGACGATTATTGATTATGGATATTATTTATGGAATATATTTTCCAATTCCGTGCTCACTCTCTGCCAGCTATAATTTTATACAGCTTGTAGTATATATATATACATATGTGTGTGTATATATACGTGACTGGGAAAGTCGTGAATTTTGAATTTACGTTCATGAATTCTGCATTCCCATCTATAAATCAAGATGTGGTTTCTAAACGATTTTTGGTATCTGTTTCTGGAGAATTTGTGTCGATTATCGAATGGATTGGTAATCGTTAATTGGATGAAAGTGGTGCATCAGTAACTCGTAGGTATATAGTATGCAAGAATAATTTTTTATTTCACCCCTAAGGATTTGTGAGCCGAATCGAGTACAAAATAGAAAATACATATACGACAAAGGCTTCAGTGGTATCTTAAATGGAGTTGAATGCAAGGGTTGAAAACTTATAGAGGATAGATAGAAAATGGATTACCAAAGAAGATCACCAGTGCTTGTTCCTGGACAAGACTCTATCCCATAAAGTAATCCACATGGTGGACGCGAATAACCTGCTACTTCCTGTGGATATTCGAGTAACAATTCACAGCCGAAGAGAAGTTTAGACTGCAGAAATTAGTTAAGCGCACCCTTAACGAGGCTCGGTACTACAAGAGAGCCAATTACTGGAGTTCGAGCCGTTAAATTACTCGTTCGAGTGTGCGCGATTATACCGGATGGCACGGTTAATTGTCAATTTGATGACCACGAGTCAAGTAAGATAGACTCCTCGAGAGAGTCATCAAAACAGCAGTCAATCGATATATTCAATGATCTCGCGGATTAAAGAATCAACCCTAAATCACAGCGACCAATCAGTGACGCTACTAGCAAAATACAATACGCAGTAAAAAGACACGATGACTCTATGAAATATTAATTTTATCAAATTAAAAATAATATTTGGTTCGGTTAACGATCGATAAGTTAGTTTCCCCTGATGCCTCGCACACCATTTTCAATTTCTGTCTTTCTTCCTCACTGTGGCTCCAGCATCTTACGAGCTTCTTTGCTCTCAGCGTCTCATGTGTATATAGACATAGTGACTGCGTCTCATGGACAGCTAGCACCAACTTTCCTCATTATCTATAATTTGATTTGGAACTCGATTAACCATTAACCGCTGTCTGAACGGTAGAGAGAGGCTGTGCAATTTCATCATCGTTCGTTTGAATAGCTTCAACTTCTTTAATGGATGCGGATCCCTGGTTGAGACGAACCGGAAGACCCAACAGAGTATACGATTAGGATACATAATAATAGTCAACTGTGCATAAGTATCGTCTTCTCGAAAACCTATTAAAAACTTGGACATCGGGAAGTCCAGTTGGATCGTTACGTGTATAGTTGCACTTGGATTCCTATTAAGAAAGTGATGTTAAAGCGAAGAGAGTGTTGCGACCCAGATTCCCCGCCAACCTATTCGCAACGCACTTTAAGCCCTTGGTTACACTTTTATGTCCTGAGGATCTCTTCCGCTTGAAACTTGAAGTACCTGCAGTTTAGTACTGCAGGAAACAGAACTTGGACATAGGGGTTGGGACATCTCAAACTTTTAAATTATTATAATTATATCGTGTAATTAATTGCCTCTATAGTCTCTGGCTCCACTTTAGGTTATTTCACTCGAAAGACTTAACCTAGTTTCTATTTATTTTTTCCCTTTTGTCGTTATCAATCCGATCTTATTACCAATCATAGAGCAGAGTTTAATGGACTCAAGGGTTCTAATGTTTCTGTATGGGACTGATTAAAAATTCAAAAAGGGTCATGGTCCAAGTTTATCGGTAGGGACAATAATTAGTGCTATACCTTGTGACGTGATTTTTCGATTCACGGTAACAAGGCGAGTCCAGCTACCGATGCAGATACCGCTTTCGATTTCCGGCTCCCTTCGGGTCGCCACCCTGGTTAGAAACTGTGCTCTC
>JARQSW010000580.1:865916-911336 GCA_030142375.1 Calameuta pallipes | reverse complement strand
GTGCATTTCCGTTTCCGTCCGCTCCCGTTCGTGCATCCAGTTGCGTTTGCTGATTTTACGCGACCCCAAAAATCGAAGGATCCGTTAAGCTACCGTCTTTCTAATAGGTTCCGTCAGAGCTCTCGTTTTGGCGGAGTTGGGCCTGTTCGACCCCAACTCCCAGTTTATACCGGCTCGTCAGTTCCCGGTGGAATAAGAATTGGCTGGCGGCCGCCTGGCTTGCGGATGCACGAACGAAGGGTGGACGGACGAAGGTAACGTAGGTTGGTTCTCGCAGATCGTCGTTCTCGGATTTTAGCTATCGGTATCGGGTCAAGGAAAAAAATACTTTAAAACCTTCTTCCAGCTAACAATGGTCTTATTGTACCTGAGGAAAGGGCTGATCTCTACTGGTAATACCTTGATAATTCATATTTCTAAGGGAACGTATAGACGTACTCTGATCTTTAATAAGGACCACTGTTACATAATGGTAATCTGCATGAAATCCTCTTGGAGTCGAATTCATTATAGGTATGCATCGATTAGGGTTTGTCCTTGAACATCGAAAGACGATCAAAGGGCATGTGCGTATACGGCTAGTCCTATCGACCCTAACCATGTACCTGACGTAAGCCGCTTACCCTCATTATCGACGTGGAATTATAATTAACAGCCTACGCCACAGCAGCCAGTACCCCGAGCACCAGCATCAGCATCAGCACCATCAGCAAGGCACCCCTGGAGCCTTTCAGGCCTCGGAGGGTAGAAACGCGAGTTGCTATGGCAAAGTTATAAATTCAGAGTAAATCCAGTCGCTGGAAACCCTTACTTCAAGATGAATTTTCAAAACGTAATATTCGTCTCAGGCGGACTTTTTTTTTAAAATGTTGTTTACTGTCTGACTCGAACAATCATTATTCTACTTGGGCCTGTTCATTATGTGTATATATATATAGTACTTTCAAGCTGTAAGTTCTCCAAGGCTATCTCAATATTCACTCTCACCCTCCCTCCCGAATGAAAGGGCATTCCTTCCTAGAGAACTCGACTAACTTTATCGAAACATCGTGGAAGGAAAGTTCACGCTATTTCGCGCTCGGCACGCCATTTCGGCTGAGTGCGCCACGACATAATTACTCCATTAAAATTGAACGTCGGTCGGCGTCTTCGGGCTGAAAAGGCTGAGCGATTCCCAAAGGATACGGGAAGATGATAGAGTCTGACAGGATACGGGACTTTGATCGTAAACCTGCTTACTGGGAATTAGGCGCAAATCATGGCACAATTAATCAGTCGCGTGTTAATCGAAACGTTAACGAATAGCCGTTATAGCCGAATAGTCCTTAAAATTTTTCCTTTCTACTTTCTATACTTTTCATCTCCATCTTCCAGTATTCGAACAGTCCAAGATCTGATCTCGACGTCGGATTAATATTTTTATAGACGTCGACGCCGAATACTAATCAATTTTAAATTAAAGGGAAGCACTATTCTTTCCTCCGTTCCTTTTACGGGAACTACCTAAGATCGTGTGTATGAATCGTGCTTTACTGTAATTGAATATATTTTATGTTTCAGGTAAGTAGCCGTGTGCCCACCTGACTTCATTGCTATAAATGGTTTCTTTTAAAGTGCTGTGAGTACGTAATTTATTTATAACGATTATAGATGACATTTACATTTTATATGTATACGTTAATCATTTTTTTTCACGGGGGTTAATCCAATCAGCCCCTATTAAAATTATCCATTAAACGTTAATCCTAGAGCTGGTACGCTTAAGGCGGGTCTTCATTCGTTAACGCGAACGACGTAACCGACGCTTTGAATTAAGCGATATTTAGACAGACGGCATGGTTGATAGTTTGATCTATGTAGTCGCTCATCCCCTATGGAGGAATAGAGATGGGTTCTATGGGTATCGGTATGGGTAAAAGTCAGTCAAAATATACATGTCCCGTATCTCTTAGGGGGTTTACCGGTAGGACATGTATCGTGGTTTCTACGGGTAGACACACTCGGCAGCACTCGCCTTTGGGCGGCTGTTAAATATCCAAATGGAAATGGATGGCTCCTTAAAAGCCAATACGGCGTTATTGGATGCATTTATATTCCGCACGGCGCATCTGCGGCCGATGTGCGGAATTTATAGGGATATACGAAGGCCAGGCACTAATAGCCGTTCTTTCGTGTTACTACGGCTGCCTGGATAAACAATGGCTTTCACCGTGACCGTTGTGAAATGATCAAGCTTTCAAAGAGCTTTGAGACATATATTTTATTAGCCACGATAATCGGGTTGTTCGTGGATTTTCTCTTTTTATTTTTATTTTGGCTCATTTTTTATGAAAATTCATACCGATTCCATTAGGTTTCATAGTTTATGACCTGAAAAACAAATGCTGAGCGTCAAGAAGCTTACGAGCAAAGAGACGAGTCTCGCAGATTCTCTGGATCAAAGTATCATCCCTTGCAGGGTTAAAAACAATACGATATAGACATATCGAGGTATGGAAGTCTTAGAATTAGAACAATCAATAGACTGTCTATATTTTTCTACACCCCCTAGCGAGACTATGAGGATATCGGAAAAATTGGTAAAATTACTTGAGAACGTGACAAATTTGCTACTTGTTCAAGGTATCAGTCCATCCCTTGTATTTGGCACGTCGCTCATTGTCAGATACGAGCGATTAACCACCTCTTATTGCTCGCAGCTGCAGAAGTTCAGTTCTCATGTGCACGCTCGTGCGCCCGTACCAGCGGCAATGAGGAAGAGAGAGAGAGAGAGAGAGAGAGGGTAGTGGGAGAAGAGCGATATGGTCCATACGTGAAAGACAAGGAGAGTGACGAGTTGCGGGGAGGGGGGGGGGATTGGTCTAGGGGAGGACGAGGGGGAATGATTCTGGCTTCTGCGGTTAAGACGACCTACGACGTCGAAAGTTCAGCAAGTGCCGTGAAACTTGTAATGCCGTAATCTGAGACTGTCATTGTATTAGAGAGCGTCCAGCATGTTTGCAAGTTTTCCCACCCCGCAACCCTTAGTAGACCTTAGAGCCTTAGAAATTGCTGAAAGTCAGAGACATGCGCCAAGTCCCCTGGCTTCGTCCGCTCCCACGTAGAAAATTCATTTACTCGCTCTTTCTCTTTGCTCCCTTTACGTATCTTCCTGTTCCAAAGTCTCTTTCCGCTATGAGGGTCAGTAGGAACGAGTGGGCTGAGTTTTTCAGTGGACGATAACTGTCTGATATTTTGAGCGAGGCTGTACAGGAGGGTTGAGAATATATCGATTACACGATGTCCGTATTATCTTGAGGGATGGGATGGACGGGGTCCAGGAAAGGGGGTTGTTGGATTTTGAAAGAGGAGGGGTAACATACCCCCAGGCTAGCGTGTCACCACTTTAATTACATCCATCCTGCAAATCCGACTGCTCTGCGCATCCCTCTGGTCTGTCATCAATCCGACTGTGGGGTATTTTCCAGGGGTGCAACCGAAGGCTAGTCGTATACTAGAATGATAGAAGGGTGGAAGGGTGGAAGGGCGGAAGGGTGGAAGGGTGGAAGGGCTTGAAGAGGGGGGAGGAGAGGTGGTATATTTCAACGAGAGATTCCACGGGGAGAAATCGAGAGGATGCGCATCGATGCGTGCTGACGATGCTGGTGGCAATGTTGGTGCCACTGACGTTAACCAACAGGGTGGTCCTTCTACTTTGTTAATATAGCTAATAACCATCGAACTATGGTCGAAGGGTCGATCGACCAGGTGACGATGATGACGCCGTCATTCCCTGGTAAATTAAGGTAAATAATGGCGCGTTGGCTCGAATCGTTTAGGGGTTGGCGGAGACGAGCGGAATTGGATTGATCCGTTGGAGATTGAATAAAAACTAAGTGCAATCGTTGACTTCGTTCGGAATTCCGATATTAAATGCTGCACCTAATGAAATAGGACGTAACGGTTGCACGCGGCTACCTAAATAACTAATCAAACGTTTAATTGTATGAAATTATTCATGCAAAATGGATGCCCGATCAACGTAATGATTGAGAATAAACCGTACCGGGTTTTCCATGGCGAAAATAGTGCTCTAATATAATTCGAGCATTTCGTTACATCCGCTTATGATTGGCTGATTTCGATATTAAACGCGAGCAAATACTCGAATCCGACCCTCACCAAATTCTCGATTTGACTCTCTCTTTCTCCGTCTCTCCTCCATACAGTTATATATTCTCTCTCCTTCGAGCCATTCGCTATCCTTTTTCGTCTCTCTCGTTCGAATCGTTCATCTGGTTCCCTCGGTCATCTCTCGCGTCGTCCCACGCGCGCGGCTGCTTTCATTTTGTCGTATTAATTGGAAACAACTCTAAAATTATAACCAGCAATGACATTTTACGCGCGTAAATATCCGTCTATCTCCAGTTTAATATCCACCTAGCAGTCTGATGCCTGCGAAGTGTAAAAGTCCAAAACTCCCTATAGACCCCGTGGACCTGGTCCCGTATCATCAGCAGCGCGCAACAAGACAACCCATGTCAATACTGGTTTCATGCGAACATTCTTTTTATCATTTTTTTTTGGAATTTCCCTTTGGGATCTTAACGCGTTATACCGACCCGCCACAGACCCACTCCTAATGAGTTATACCCATGTTTTGGTACCCCCCTTTTTTATATTCCCTATCCAAGGATCCCTGATACGTTTACTGGGCACGGTATTCCATTCCAGATCAAATTTTAGCAGTGGCTCATCCATATCCATTGACGTGAATGCAAAAACACCGAAGCTCCGCTGTTTACCAGATAGGAGGGACGATAATGGTTTAGGAATGGTTTCAGGAACGTAAACTTAGTTAGAAATTCGGAACCAAACCGGACTGCTGATGTACGGTTAGCTATCCAGCCGATATCCATTCGTTCCAAAAGGTCTTGGCTCCCTCTCTCCCCCATACACCGTACCTACGCCCTTCTCTCTTGGTTCGCGTCCTCTCTATCTTTTACTGCTCCCAGAGCTCCGGTTGATCGGTCCTCTCTTTCCCCGACAGTAACCAGCTCTATCTGTCCCGGTTCTCGGTAAGGCTGGGATCTGGAACCGTCTTCGAAGTTGAGCGAACGCTACGTTGTTAGCGAAAGTTTTCGCGCTAGTTAGTCGGGCAGTCGTCTTTCCCGCACGTCCACGTTTCACCCTTTGCGCGACATAATTGAGTGTCACCTGGGCATAACAAATGAAGGCGTGAGGAGGGCACGGTTCGCCATCCCCTCCTTCTCACTTGCTCCGACACTGGCAACTCCTTGGGTTCCTGGCTCGACATTGGGGGGGTCAAGTTACTCGTGACGTCACTGATTAATGGTCCGACTTGTTTAACACGAAAGGGTCAGGGCGCCGCCGTGTCCACTAAATACCGGTGCTAATGCTCCTACTGAAACATCAGTCACTCCTACGAGGATTCCAGTCTGGGTTACATAATCTTCTTCTCCTTTTCTCCCTTGGATTCTTACTCTTTTGACATGGCAGATGTCAGTGGATAAGCTGGTGTCCATTCGAGGAGTGCAGGAGTACAGGAGTGCAGAGATATTTGGGGACCAGGGAATTTCTTGAAATTGGGTTGCAAGGCGTTTTTTAGAAAAATATTTTGACACCAGGAATCGCGAGTAAAATGGCGTTTGGAATTACGTGATCAAAGGTCTCGGAAAATACGAAAGTCGAGAGGCTTTTCGGTGGTCCAGATTCGGAGAGGATCTTAGGAAAGTTTGGAGCGTTCGGTAGGAGGCATCGGCGCATGAAAAATGTTAATAGGCCAAGTTTTAACGAGGCGACGCCTCGCGTCTTTCGCTGCGCATGGAAGTTTTTTTTACGTCGGAGCCATGGATTTTTATTAATTGACCACGCTAAGTAAGATCCTTTGCCTTCCCTCTCTCTCTCTCTCTCTCTTTGAGCTTCGGAATGATCTTCCAGGTTGACAAAGCGCCTTATCTAAAGCCCTGCTGCTCCTCGTAAAGCTGCAATTTTAGCGGTGCCGCAAGAACTCTACGACGTGACCCGACGCCACTTTGCGTCGTCGGCCGCCAATTGCAAACCCATTACTTATTTATATATGTAGGAAGTAATTCAAAATTTGGAATTAGAATAAAACGTATGGATGTTCTGTTTTGGTCCTGGAGCATATCTATAGTTTAATTTGCACGTGTCTGCGTATACTCTGGCCATATAACACGAAGTACGTAGGTGCACCTACGTGTGGCGTATTGACTTTCGTTCGAAATTCGGCTCTTCCCGAGCGACGTTTTAAACGAATCTCAATGACGCCGGCGTCGACATCGACAACAGCCGAGGACAAGGACAGAGGAGACCGCGGCGACATTCTGTCCTAGAAACGAGCAGGATCGGACGATCTCTGGTTAAAAAAAGAAGTGAGAAGGGTTGGTCGCCCTTCCCGCCACTTTATTGGCTCTCCTTGCTAAAGGGTGGATATTGCATTATCCGCTCAAACAAGCTCTGGGCTTTAGTCGGCTAGCTTAAAGGTGAACCGACTCCAGCCCAGTCAAAGTCGAAAAGATTCGTCGCGAAGGTGTGAGTAGGAAGGTTCGATGGGGGGTGGTTCTACCAATGTGTTCGGGGTTGGGGCTTGGGGGTTGGGAGTTGAGGGTTGCTAGATCACCTTGGGCTGAGGAGTGTGATAAAGTCGTTATACGGGCGACACCTGCCCTCCTTCTCATCCTCCATCACCCACTACCTACCTGCTCCTTCGACGTCTTCTTCCTCTTCTTCCTCTTCTTCGGGACCACCTCCACTTCCCCCCCCCCGCTCTTCTCCACTATATCTACCACCTACTTCAACTTCAACTCACTTCTACCGAATCCACCCCTTTTCTCCTTCTTCATCCTCCCTATTACGGGCACAATGTTAAAGGGACTCCCGACGAGATTGAATTTGCTAACGGAAAACGCGAGTGAGTGAAACGTATTTGCTTTTTATCCCTCACTCCATTGAGAACCTCACCCTTACAAGCCTCCTCCACCCCTCCACCCCCCCCCTTGGGCGCCATCGCTTTACATCCTCCCCATCCTTCCCATCACCATATCCACCCTCTAATCCCTCCCGCCCGTTTACGCTGTACAGTCAGCCGACCCATCTTCCTACCCTTCTGTCCCCAATGCTTCATCCCTGCAAATCGAGGACGGTTGCACGACCGACCCCCCCTCCTCCCCCCCGCTACATTTGTCCGATCTTAGGGAAAGATTTTCATTCGAAATCCCGAGCGAGTTAATGCTCAACCGTTAGGGGTGCTGTGGCTTCTTAGACCACCTTAACCATCCAAGGGTGAATTTATTAGGACAGGTCATTCGAAGATGACATTCATCCTGCTCTGCGTCGAGTCACGTAACCCCGCGATATTTCTCTCGCCTCTTGTTCCTCGTCTTTACCCTTTGACAAGTATCTCGTTTCGCAGCATCCTTCGTTCGCCAAAGAGCAAAGTCTTTTGTAATGGTTACGATACGCACCCGTTGCCACATCCTGTGCTCACGGTGTCTCCACTACTCCAGATTTTTCACCCTATAAATTTCATCCACGCTCCGCTCAATCTCTCGCGAAAGCATCGTTTATTCACCAAGAGATAAATAAAGGGATGAGTCTTACACGGTGCAGAAAGTTTGACTTGTTGGGTGCTAAATCTTTCAGACAGGATCGTATACCGAGTGCGCATCTTTGGCTGGTGTATCCCGCGATGCATCCGCTGTGCTGAAGCCCTGAGAGCCAGCTGCACTCATGTTGCATTCATTAACCTCGGTGTTTACGGCCTCCGTACACGTCGTAAAGTGCTGCCGAGCTTCTTGACTGGCTGCGCCCACGGCGTTACCTACTGAAATACGCCTCCCATAACTTTATATAAGATCGGGTTACTATTCATCTTGCACATCTGCCATAATACTTTACGCAAGTTTAATTCCTCGATTTAATCGTCCTTGAAGATTTTGATTGATAATAATCGTAATAAACGAACAATTTGAAATCCAAAATATGCAATGAACCTAGCGACCGCCTCTTTCCTATTGGATTTTTTTTTTTATGAATTACATACGGACCGACTATGTGTCTATACTGTCCCTTTGGATTCTCTCACACTTCCGGTACATTACCGTGAGAAATCGACCCTCCTCCTCGTCCACCTCCTCGTCCACCTCCTCGTTCATCGTAACCGAGGAAACGTCCATCGGACAAACTGCCTGGGAGGAGACGTTGAACCGCAATCGTGGCGGGTCGAAGTTCTCATTCGGTTTGAAGACGAGGAGCAAACTGGTATATTCCACGAAGAGGGACTCCAGGGATGACACTTACTCTAGTTTCCAGGATTACTAACCCAAGGTACACTCTAGTCCCCATAAAGTCGTGTCCAGGATGTTTAGAAAAGGTATATCCCCCAGAGGTAAGGGTCGGAGCGTCCCTTTTTCAGTCTTCACCTTTCGTCACACATGTGGTACAGGCTGCGCGCGCTGCGACTGCATGCGGTATACCCTCTAACTCAGCGTCCCGACGCATCAAGTGCATCCTCCGCGCTCCGCCCTCGACGTCGTCGAGACCTACTTTCTACACACCCTTTCTGGCAACCTGCCTGTGTACCTGGTCTCGATGTCCGTTGGCGTGCCTGTCCTCCTTGCATTCCTCTGATCCCATCATAGCTTCGCCAACAGGTCAATAAAGAACTGGGTCATCCCCGCAACTCTCTCGCCCCGTAAATCCATTATCACCCTCCGACCATAACGGTTGTGTATAATTCGTTAAATTTCCTTAAGAAAAAGTAAAAAAAAACCAAGGGAACCCTCGACCAATCAAAGGGATCGAGAGAGCCTGTGTGCGAAAGGGCTACCGCGTATATCCGGCTACAAAGTGGGTGAAGCAAGTAACCAGTCAGACAGATCCTGGAGAGTCAGGAGATTCAGAGCTCGAAATCGCAACCCACCTCCACCCCCCAGGTTGCTCCGCCCCCGATATGCACTCATTGGCGATGGCCTGCGTCGGCCTAGTACCGCGGCCTATGCCCGTCGGGGTTAGAGACGCGGATCGAGCCTCGTTCCGACTGGTTCTGGCACGATGCCGCGTCGTCGCGTTCATCCTGGGTTATTACGACAACAGTTATTTGCCGCGTTGTCCAGAGGTAGGAGTAGCCCGAGGAGAGGCTCAGGGTTGGCCTAGGATAAGCTCCTCCGTTGTTGTTCTTTACTACGTGGATCAAACTTAGGGACACCCTTTCTTCCCTTCGCTATCCCCGATCAACTCCACGCACGATTCACACGAGTCCCAAAGACACGCGTGATCCTAGATATCATCCACTGAACAACTATCACTTTCTTATCACTGATAGCGATTCGCTTAGATTATTAAGGAGCGTCGGCAAATCACCCCTATGACGTCACATGCTCTTCCACCGTACGTCTGAAACGTGACCAGAGTCATGTTGCCTTGGAACATGCATAGTAGGTGTACATGAGCTTCATATACACATATAGTTACATATATGGTTTATATAATCATACTATTGGAGTATGTACCTACGTCACGTACGTGACTTGTCCTATATACATATAGTGTAGGTACAGCGACCTACTAGATGCACTAGATGCGCTGCTGGATGCACTGCTCGTTCTGCCAGGCAGAATTCCTCTCGGCCCTATTACCTTCGATTTGTCAGCTGGCTGCAGACGATAACGCATTTCCCTGCTTCCTGCCGCTTCCACTTCGTACCCCCTAGCCATTCATTCGCCACTCTATCCAGCATCCCCCTTTATACTGTCCTCCTTCGCCACCTCCGCCACCTCCGCATCCCCCCTGGCCCCTTTCTCTTCTCGTACTTTGCCACTGTTCGTTTTCGTTCCTCCTCGTCCTCCTCTCCCACTTCAATGCCATCCACCTAGTACACCTCCTCTTTACTCTCTTTCCACGGCTTTCTCTTTCCGCACGTGACCGCATGGCGGAGTAATGGTTTTGTTATCGAGTTACCCCCCTTTCCCTCCCCCGTCCTCGTCGTCCTTCTGCGCCGTCACGAATTTAATTTCTATTTTGGGAAAATGTCGGTACACACCAACACGCACACACCATTGATCCTATAGGTGTGCACACTGACGGGACTCTAGCACGATCTCACTTGCCTATATGTCTCGTCACGCCGCGACATTTTAGCGAGATGAAATTTGTCGCGCGGACGTCTGGCGTCGCTCGTGCGACTGCGAGAAGTCGCTGCCTGAAATTTTAATAGGAACCCTTTTCTGATTACCGAGGAGTTCGAGTATATGGAAGTTTTCGACGGGGGATGATTGTACACGTGATCGATCAAACATTTCTGACATTTCTTGAAAGATTGTCCTCCCCTCTCCCGCCCTCTTTTTCCAATGCCTGAGATGCTGATGCTGTTTGGTACTGTGTCGCTACTCTAGACGTAGACCTAACCAGTTCTTTCTTTTTTCTCTCTGTTCTGTCTATGACATTTTTTTTTTTTTTCGATAACTAGCGAAGAAAGGCAAATTCATTCTTTGAAAATATCTGCGCCAGGAGCGTTCGACACATATCCAATTTGTGGTACCAATCAGCGAGGGGAATGAAATTTACTGGCTTTAGAGATGACAACCGTATCGGGCCAGCATTCGACCTGGGAAACGCTCGGGCAGATCATCTCCGAGCGCAATATTGAATGAGAGCACCGGCTTTTTTTTTACCATATTTTTCCCTACCAACTCTTTTTATTTCCCCTTTCGCTTTTTTTTTTTTACTTTTTCGTCCAACTCCAACCAAATTTTCGCAATTTCATCGGTTCGAAATTGCTCCTCGCTCGTTTTTATCGCACTAATGACAACGTCAAGGGGTGTTACGTGATTTTTAACAATATTGCCAAATAATCGTTTCCACCTAACGCTCAATGATCACTCACGATTCCACTGTTAACGCGCGATCGTAATTTAAAAAATTCCCCATTACCCCCTATATAGCGACCTTCGATAACGAAGTACGAGAAAGGGAGACGACAATAAAGTAGCCAAAGGATGCAAAATGGGGTCGGCAAGTAAGAGGCTTGGTCAAAACATTTGATTTGAATAATAAATCCTCATTAGATCGGAAAAGTCGCGCGATCCAATTACCTTCGGGATAATGAATACCTATTCCAGGTTATTTTTTTGCCATCAACTTTTCTTTTCCTTTCCCCTCGCTCCCGCTCGCCCCTTCTCGCCTCTTCGTCTCTCTACATCGGACTGTACCTACCTATTTTTTTCACTTTTTCTTCACTTTTTCTTCACTTCCCTTCTCCAGCCGCTCTGTCTGACTTTCTCTTCTATTCTGTCTGCCTCCACTTACCAGGCAAGTCTGTTCAGGGCATCTCTTGATTCCGTAGGTGATTGTGCCGCGAGCAATATGTTTTATTTATGCCGGGTCTTGTTGTCTCTCGTCTGCCATCATGAAGTCTCTTTTGGTTAATAATCAAAGTAGAGTCAGAGATATAAACGAGGAAGAAGATAAAGGAACGAGTAGAGTCGAGTAAAAAAAAAATTATCCTTACGCGTAACAACAACCAACATCAGAGACTGGCTTACGCGTGGTACGACAAAAAATTTAAATAGCATCTTTTGCCTAGGGCTGCAAGTTAATTTTTCATTAACCAATCTGTTCGCGTCTCGAGGTCTCCTCTTCGGTAGTGCGTGCCGAGTAGTCAAAAGCACACACGCGTGTATGTGGGTTCTTATGGGTAACTTTATTTTGTTAAAGCTCCCCTGGCAAGGAGGAGAAGTGACTCCCAAGCCGTAGTAAAGGATACAAGGTTAAACAACCCTCACGGGATCCTCGTACGCTCACCTGGGTGCCCATAGACGGCTTTCACGTAAAAATTTCGATTTTACGAAGAGAAAAATAAAAATTTTCTTACCCTCGAGATATTACTGTCCGGCAATGGGGAGTCGACTCGTAAATTTTTACGTAGCGGCACATCACACGTACTGTCTCACAGGTTTCGGTTTCGCACCCTATATAACTTTGCGGCGCAGAATGACGAGGACGAGCACGAGGGTGGCAGGTTTTGGCCTGGCGGAACACAGTTATGATGCTGAGGGAAGGGAGGGCGGTATAGCAGGGATCTGTTTCGCTTACGATTTTCCGAAATGAATAGGGGATGAAAGCTACAGGACTAAGGCAGAGAGAGAGAGAGAGAGAGAGAGAGAGAGAGAGAGGGTTGGAAGCGAGGGAGAGGGAGCGAGTGCACACGAGGTCATGATTACGATGCTGCACCGGCAGAACACTTCCCACTTTACCGTCAAAGTTCTTGCAGTCGTAATATCCCGGCAGAGCTGTCTCCGAGGGTGCGGGTTAGGAAGTTGTGTTAAGGGGGTGGCATTCACGTCTCATAGAGTCATAGAATCTAATGAATTACTGTTTGCCGAACAATGCCACCGAAATCGGTCTGCTTTCCAAAGGAAGTGGAGTCAACTGATTTACTACCCGTATCAACCCCCAGCGTATCGCTCGAGAGTCGTTACCCTTGATACCTATATTTTCTCTGTCACTTTCTTTGGTTGACTCTTTTTCAACTGATCAACATAATTTATTAATCACGCATACATACCCCATGAAATTGAGTGGACGCGCGAGAGCATCGAAGAAAAAAAAAAAGAGGTAAGAAAAGAAGTGTTAATTTTCCTTGGAAAATTCGAGGGTGAGTATACCCTGTTGTGAAAAACATGAAATAAAGAGGGAAGGTACTCTGGAGTTTCTGGCATCCATTGTCGCTGAGCACTGCGGCCCCGTTGAAGTGTATAAAGAAAGATGAGAGTTGGTAATAAAGTTCGTATGCGAATATCTAACCTACCTATCTTTATTCTTTTTTTTTTACCTAGCAACCAACAGGGCCGTTACCGAAGTAAGGAAGAGCGTAATCGAGCATATTACCTTATATTTTTATACCCTGAGCTCCGAGGAATATTCCAGACGTTTACGTAACGTGCGCACGGATTCAACTTTCTTCGGTTATTTATTAGGGGTCCTCGAAGGGAAGGTTAATATTCATTACGCGAGAGGGAGGGAGACAGAGGGGGGGTAAGAGAGATGAGTTCGTTCGAAAGAGGATGAGAGCCAGATTAAAATATAGAACGAGAGAAAGAAAGAGAGAGAGATCGCTGAAGGGTCACCAAGGTGAAGGGCAAGGAGGCTGTGGAAAGGACCGGTACCCCAGAAGAGGTCAAAGCATCGCTAGCGGAAGAGGTGACGGGGTCGGCTGCCTTTGCCCACGGATGGTCAGTCGTCCCTATGAAGATCCAGCCTGAAACCCTTCCGACTCCCCTTACTCCGCCGACGTCCCCTTTGGGCCGCGATGACGTATTATTTATTTGCACCCATTACTCAGCACTTGGCCCTGATTATATCTGGGTCTCGGCTGGAGACCATCTTACAAAGCGTCGGGACGCTGGAGCGCTACGCAAACTCAATTAAAGCGTAAGCGCTCCGTGGATCCAGCCGAAAGCACTGCTTTCGAATAACCAATGGGAATATGCCGGAGGAAGGGGTGGCGGCCTCCAGCCTCGATCGCACCTTACGGCAGCACTCTCCATTTTGAATTCTCTCTCCCGATTTTACTCTCTTTCTACACAGAGACTATCCTATAATCTAAGCTCGTTAAACCATTCTTTTATCTTTACCTGTACATACACGTGTGTTTATACCCCTTGACATTAAATAACAATAATGATCGCTTCAACCCTATCTCCCTGAAATACGTATGTTTATTCGCTAGTCTTCAATCTGGAGTAACGATAAATTCGATTCTCACGCTGCTGCTTGCGTTACTGCTTCTTTTAGTAAGCCATTAGGTAACAAGGCAAACTATTATATGGACTCTCTGGAGTGAAACTTTCGTTGCGTAACCAGCCGCTCGTATCACGTGCATCCTGTACGCCCTATCACGTGACGTGCTACGTACTTTGCGAGCGGCGTAATATTGATTTTATCTTTGGCGCAAGTACCTCGGTCCGACAGAATCTTCGTTAAGGACGTGTCCTGGCTAATCGTGTCCGACTTAACCTGCCATTCACTTGTCAGCAACGACTGCGCCGGCCAAGTGAAATATGTAGCGAGATTCTTCTTTTTTTTTCTGTACCAAACCAGCCCTGTATCCCAACCTTCTTTGATGGTTTTGAGATATCTGCAATAAGTAAACTTGAAGGTGTCTGTTAGTTTACAAGGCAGGCATGTTTGGATATGCACTGTAAGCAACCGTATAGCATATACATACCATACATATACTGGAATAACCTAATAATAAAGCCACCGGGTATGTCACTGGTATGAAAGATTATCTCTTTGGAATATTCGAATATTTTCCAGCATCCCATCTAGCGACGCGAGTTGCGAACGTCGAAGCAAACAAAAAATTCCTCGTAAAGTATTGCGCGAGGAGTAAATAGCTGGGAATTCAATATTTTCTGACAGACCTCACAGATCGGATCGCCATGGTTACGGATTCGTTCGGTCGGACCTACGGGTTTTCTCCTTTAGACTCGACCAAAATTCTCCTTATTTTCCTCTATACATGTGTCCCTCTGTATGTATATATATATATACCCGAGTACAGGACGTTCACGTGGATACGTAACGGCCATTTATTTTTCTCAGAGTGCGTCACGGTCCATCGACTCAGCATCCTACACGACTGGTGTCTCCCAGTGGCGTCCGGATATATTTACCTCGAAAGGAGGTAATGGAGAGAGAAAGACGAAGAGAGAGAGAGAAAGAAGTCGTCATTTAGCAAGGGCACTGGTCTAATCAATCTTCCAAAGGTCCAAGGCTAAATTGGCTGTCGTACGGAGCGAGATGTCGATTCTCGGGAGAAGCTTCGCGATCTTGAAATAGCAGACCCTTAACCCTTCACACTTTAAGACGTGTCCGGACGACCTTCTGTCTCTTTTATATCTGGCAACACACACACACACACACACACACACACACACACACACACACACACACACACACACACACACACACGCACACTATGTATATTTCACTTCGTGCCTATTCTCCATCGTCTAGCACTTTACCTGAACCTCCTTCAATCTATCAGCCCACTTAGGGACTCAGTTGTTAGTTTCGTACACGAGACACGCACGACTCGCAGAGGATGTGCCCCAGGGTGACATTGATTTCGCATTAAAATTGCGGGCGCATTGTACATCGCGAACGAACCTCCGGGGCTCGTGAGAACGAGAGAGCGCACAGGCGCTTAGTGCATCAGCCAGTGTTTCCAGGAGAGGATGCTCCGAGGACGGATCTTCTCTATGACCAGGACGAAGAGGGGCGTGCATGGCCATGGGGTGAAACGTAACGGCTTCGCTCGGGATCCGCGGCGCTGCTAGCCACGGTTCGCCGTAATGTTGGCAATGCTGGGAGGTGCTCACGCTCTACCGCTATGCTTTTGCAAAACCGGAGGCGGCTCTTTCCTGTGGACAATCATAATATTATCAGACACAGCAGTGCCTCATTTCCATTTGCATGTTTCATTATCTGCTGGCTCGATGACCCGTCGGCGCTGGCGTCACTCTGCGAGTAAATGCTGAACTATACCCGGCACAGCTCTCCGTGCCTTTTCACGTACACACGGTATCGGGTCGGGGCCTTCCGCGGGAACCGCCTTGAAATGCGATCCGATCCCTTTAAGGGGCTTCGTCTTCTTCTCCTGGCTAAACTCTATCGGAAAGGATACGGGACGTTTAAGTCAATCAGAATTCTCTCGTCTCGTAACCCTCGTGACGTCAATAAACATGCTAATCGCGAATGCGGGACCCGCCCCCTTCCTCCACCCCCAACCGGTAGATTCTGTCGCGGCATCCACCCCTAACCATTATATGACGAAACAGTTTAGGCCGCTCCGCGCAACGACCGTCCTCCTGCCCCTCACTACTGTCCCCACCAACGGAACCGACAACCCCGCCGTCACCATCGGCAAACTCGAACCCTCCACCTGAACCCAACCTTCCTGACATTCCAAAACTAATTATGTCATAAATGAACCTTTATGAAATATCCCTGGAATTTCTCGGTTTACAAGACACTTTTTGCGCTTTTTCTCATTCAACGAAGGGTGGCTGTGTTCGCCCCCTTCGCTCCCTCCCGCCGTCCCTACTCGTTTCGCTTTGGTCTCACGGTACAAGTACACCCTCCCTCTGCCCCCTTCCCCTCCCCCTCCCCCACGATCTCCTTTCCACTGTACTCTTCGAATTTCCTTTACCATTCGAACCCTGTTTCGTAGCTTCGTCTGTATATGCATTACAACCCCCCCCCCCCCTCTCCCCACCTCTTAACCTCCTCTTTACTTCAGGTTGATCAAACGTGCATTTACGTAAACAATATTACGCCTCTTCATTACTTCCGAACCGACGAGTTTTTCACAATACCTATGGTTACGTTACCTTCCTCTCGAACGGACAGCTCATTTGCAGTGTTTCGCAAAAATTTCCAACCACGTAGAAACGCAATATCCTTACGCCTGATAGAATCCTCAAAGCGGTGCTACTACCCTTATTTCAATGAGAAAATCAATTCCAATTCTGGTTCCCGCGTGATCGTGCAATCGAGGATGGTCGATGCTGTAGCTAAAGTGATCGCGCCATTAGCAAGCCTTACGTTTATGCAATAACGTTAATGGTCTAGCGATTGTAACAGGGGTGGGTGTTCCTCTTATCGGGCTTTAAAGATCGCATGTGTCAGATATGTGAGGACGGAGGGGGGTTAGCCGGAGCTGGTTGGCTCTGAAAGTGCGTCAGTGCGATTTTCTCAAGGTATTGCCAATCTGCCTCTGACAGCATCCATATCGAGGCTACCCTTATAACCCGCAGGCTATATCCTAAAAGTTATCTGAAAATTTCATTTACGATGAGAGAGTTAATAAAGGTAAATATTAGCTGTGGGAGCGGTTTGACGGGAACTAGCAAACCTGGCTTCTCCATTGCCAGGCTAGAAGAGAGAGAGAGAGAGAGAGAGAGAGAGACAGCGAGAGAGTGAGCGAGCTTTACTCCTGCGAAGCTATACTTTGAGTTCATTAAAGCTCGGATCGATTCACGAAGCTCCTCGTAAAAAGGAAAGATCTAATCTGTTCGCGAGGGACTTTATTATCTTACGTGTAGTAGAGTTCCTCCCTTAGATCCAAAAGATAGTGTACTAGGTGTGCCATATTTCAGTATAACAATTCTATTTATCATGCCTATTTAATTAATGACAAAAAAGAATATTCCGATTAATCTTGACGAATAAAATGTTAGGTTGCTTTCCATTAAAAAAAAAAAAAAAAAAAAAAAAATGATAACGTCACGCAGATCCTGTAAGGATACCTTTGGTCAATATGGAGTGTAGGGATAATTTTTGCTTCCTGTTTCACTTGCCTTTCTTCCTCTCCCCGTCGTTCCTTTCTCCTCGTCTCGTGGCGACGAAGCGTTTCCAAATATCCGTCGCTCGCAGCATCTAAACATAGTTGAGGCAAAAGTCGTAAGAGGAAGAAGCCCGGAGATATAAATTAAATGTAAATACGCTCGAGACGGAAAATGGAGAGCAAATACCAGGCTGCCGTCCCGAAACAACAATGCGGCTTAGAGGATGGGCCTGCTCTGAAAAGCAGACAGCCTGGCAAGACGCTTATACTCGAACGCTATCGTATCGAGAAGGACGCCCCTCCTCCCCCTCCCCCTCCACCCGTTCAACGTCGCGATAAAATCGATATGAGAATCCGCCAAGGTCCCAGTTCCCCTCCCCCTCTCCCGTATCCTACCCCCTTGTAATAACGACCGAAGAATTCGAACATGGCCGGAAGGCGCCCTCGAATTTCAGGAAACGCCCGGTTTACGGATCGCGCTTTCTGCTTTCTATCTTTTTTCCCTTCCGGTAAATCGATTTGATATATATATACACTCATTCTCCACGTGCTCCACTGTCTATCCGTTTCTTGTTACTTCCTGCTTATCCGAGAAGAGCAAAAGGAACGCCGCTCGGCTATCCCGGCTCAGCTGACCCAGGATCGAATGGAACATATCGAGGGAAATTGCTTTTTCTTAAATTCGAATGCTATTAGAGAGTGCAAGCGCAGCATCCCGGAAAATCGGCCGTGCCGAAGTTCACCCTTAAATCGAGTAATCGGTACGGTCGGTCCCCGTCTGACCAGTGACGGTAATAACACTACTCAACACCGTAGAACAGGGTGGTAATACCAGCATGGTCGAAACTGGCGGTTTGTATCGTCGTAGAATTGGTTCAGGCTGTTTGGGGGTTGAGGAGTTGAGAGGGAGGCTGGCTGGACGAGGTTGGGGTTGGATCAGGCAGAGCAGGAAGCAGCCAACGTACCAGCGTGGAAATGACCCGTCATTCGCAGTCACTAGGGAGAGAAACCGGGATCCGAAGTCTCGACGGAGCCCTTGATCGGAAACTCCTGGTTACCTGGACCAAAGTTGACAAGTCGTCTCCTGGTTTTACATCTCGACAGCTTGTATCTGGCTATTGGTTACTATTTTTTTTTTCCGTCAGTGTATTGTGAGTTAATTTTTTTTTCTTCCCGATTGACAAAAAAAGATGATCCGCACTGTCGCAGAGTGTGGTGGGACATGGTTACGCTCGATACACGTTTCTTGGTTTACCCGTATATAATCTCCGGCGGCCTAAATAAGGAGAGGAGAAACTGTCGCAGTAGGCAGCTTCCGACGTAGGCTGATTTTCGAAAGTACGACGGCGGGGGGGGGGGATAGTCTACATCAAAGAGGAACGCGATAGCGAAACCCAGCGTGTGCGGAAAGGCAGCCCAAGTACCAAACGATTATGGGAGAATAAGAGGGGGGTGGGATATACGTATATGTATACGTGTATACGTAGTCGGATAGGGTGGTGCCACACTGGAAGCAACCTAGACCACACGGAAATACTGTACCAGCGGCCCCAGAAACACACTCGGGAAATCTTATTTCCGTCTGTTTGGTCCACGACCTCGCGAGTCTACGGCTTGTTTGTCCCGAAAGCTGTTTCGTACACGTCGAAGCAAATTGACGTTGGGTTATCGTCGGAAATCTCTCGAATCCCATTCCGGGTTTTCCTTCTTATGGCGCGTTACGACACTTCCACTGGCGATCGTGCCGAAAGTTTCGGTTTTGCTTATTGCCAACCTATTCCCCTCGGGTTCCCTACGTGTAGGGGTAGTTTCGGCGCAGAGCGTGCACTGCAGCCAACTGCTAGTGCCGCCAGCACATACTTACCGCTACTAGTATTTATAAACTATATATATATATATGTGTGTGTTAACTGCCAACGCTATATACGAGAAGCCATTTTACTTTTTTTTGGCACATGCACCAAGTACCTGCAACGACTGACCATGCTTACTTATGAATGCTTTAGGGGTTGCTTTTGGAAAAGTTTTCTGTTACTGTCCGCCAGCCCAACTCTTCTTTCAGTTTCGTCGGACGATGCATTCGGAGATACTTTGAATTCAACTTCTCCCGAATGCATATCTTAGTAATGATGCTCTTACCGTGAAAGTCCTCGCGATAACTCGCCCTCGCAATTCGCGCTCGGCGTCCCGTTATGCTCGACGATGCATCACGCGGAACGAGTTTACTTCTTCGCGTAATGTCCATGACGAAATCATTTTATAGCACGATCCGTTTTCCCTTGGCATTTACTCGCGTGGCAGTGTCCTGCGTATATTTTCATCCTAGATTCAGTCTCCCGCTCCCCATGCACCCTGCGGCTTAATGTTGTCCATTGGATTCAGAGGCTCTTTACTGAATTGCCTGTATAGAGTCTTGCTGTGAGAATTAAAATTAAAAAAATATATGTATAAAAAATAAAGAACGAAAAAAAATTATGAAAAAAGTGGAAGACCTCATAAAACTTTTACACGGTGTCCTTTTTAGAAAACAAGGACTTTACGTCACTCTGTACAAAATGCTTTCTTTTCTCGGGTACCAAGCTCGAATATCAACTGACTTCTTTTCAGGTACATGACGGCTGTTGGGACATTTTTTAGTTACTGTACTAGATGGTACATGTACTGCTGCCGCTTATGTAGTTGTGTATTAACTGAATGGGGGTGCAGTATAAGTACCGTCAAACACCCTGCTGTTTGCAGGGGCGAGAATATTCCCGATTTTCACGGTGCAGAATTCGAAGCTACGTTCCTGGAATTGTGTCGGGTGACTGGGGGTTGTGTGATGGTGGCAAACAGTTCCGCTCACGGTCCATTAGTCAAAAATGTTCAGTGACGCCGTTCACCCTCGGCGCAACGCAGCGCATCGCGATGCAACGAGGAAATAGGAGAGGACGAGAGAGAAAGAGGAAGAGGGCGACGGATAGGAGAGGACAGAGAATAAAAGAGGGCTGGTTTGGTATATCCGGATGATAGGAACCATCCCTCTTTTAAATTAAACGTTCAACCCCGTGGCTTATCCCCCTGCATGTGGTCCTTGGAAAATCAGTACAATTTGCCATTCCTCCCTTAACGGGGTTGGCTTTGAATTCGATCTTTTGAATTTTCCGTAAATCCATTTTTTTTCTTTTTTTACGCACGATGCCTTTGCGCTCTGCTCAGTACTCGGAGTTATTACCCATAACAGTCTTTTTTTCCCCCATTAGATTTTATTGAATTCAGGGGACGACAAAAAATCAAACGTGTTAGGATTGATCGTCCTGATTCTGGAACATTGGCCGGTTAACGGGAGCACGTAAAGAGATTATCAGCGATAAGAGAATCGAACTCAGTATATCGATACCTTCGGTAGAAAATTGCAGTTTCAATAAATTTACTCGAATTTCCCTTTCGCGGTACGTACGATCATCTCGCTGTCATTATCCTGAGACAATTTTGTAGACTCGATACCCTCTTCGTTATCAGTATTCCATAGACACACTACAAATATCATATAACAATACGGTAAAGGGGTAAATTCTGTCTCTATAAAATCCTAAAGAGTAACAAAATCCTCAAAGAGAAAATTTTTCTCATAATTATTTTCTGCACCGCAATATCAGATTTCAAAAGGCACAAAATAAAATCGTTCTCTTTTGGTAAGTTTTTTTTTGATTTCCCTGCAAACTCGAAATTTTAATTATGAGCCAACACAGGATATATTTCCTCGCTTTTGAAACATGCGACACGATCCCTTCCATCACGTGTACGTTACCTTTTCCCATTTTCGAAAGTTTCCAAGGCTACGCGTATCATATATCGACCAAAGTTTCCTCGTTTGCTCACATTCGCGGACGAAGAGCTCCGAAGGGGTTTGTATACATATACCACATGGAACTGGCAAACGGAATGGGATGTTAGGTACACGTACTAATCCGTTACTCGTAATTAGAGTCGAATTGGCAATGGTTTAATCCTTCAACGTCAGTGTACATAGAGTGGGCACGCAGCGAAGGAAACTAGTACTGTAACTCCTTTAGTGCGACCGACACTTTGAGTAATAAGATAGAAATACTCCCGCCCCTCCACCCCCCTCCGCCCCCTCCCTGCCCCGTACGAGTTGCCGAGATAACGTCATTGCGAACCAAATGGACCGAGATATAGATAAGGGATAATTAGGGGAAGGGTGGCAGACGGCATGGCGAAGGCACAAGGGATGGGAACGAGGCGACGTAGTAGGGTTGGAGGCTGAAAGAGAGCTGGGTTAGTTTAAGGGATGACGGCAGACATTTGTTACTTTGGAATCTACAATAAGAGTGCCGTATTACCAACCCCCGCGCCCACTTCCAACCCCCCTGCACCCTTCTCGCATATCCATCCCGACTATCGTCTTCGACCGGAACTCACCCCTTTCTCTCACTACCCCTATGGGGTGAAATGGACTTTACTTCTAGAACGATCATATCCTTCGTGTCCCTCTTTTTTGTCACTTTCGCTCTCACCCCTCCTCCCTTCGCATCCACCCTTACTGTTAGGGGTTGGGCGAAAGGGGCGAACGGATACAAAGTTTTCTTCCGTTTAACGGAACATTCCGTTCTATACGCTTATCCGGTAGTCAACCCCACCTCCGATATAAGGGATGAAATATCACGAACCGACTATATACGATGCTTCTGTATCCGCCTCTGTATTCCCTCGTGTAACAAGGCCATTTTGAATCTCGTTAAAATCACTGGATTCGGTATATCGAATCGCCTTTTTGCACGTGCCCGTTAATAACGCGCCGTGTAATTAGCAGTATGGATGCGTTACCGCGCATTGTATGCACACAGTCTATATCCGTTCGATATGGAATTTCTTGGGATTAGTCTATTGCCCATTACATTGCACAGCCCTATATTAACAGCGGCGATACCTGCTCTGTTTAAGCCGGTGTTATTCCACTGATATCCACTAAGACCATCATCAGCGGACACTCCTGTCGTCCCTGTTCGGCAACATCCCGCACCTCGCCAAGGGGAATCCAAGAGCTTTACTCGGTTCTCAAACACCTAATGCAAGTTTTATTTATTCGACGCATGGGCCTAGTAAGGGGGTCGCGCACCAACCAAGGGTTCAGTCTCACCGCAAATAACGGAGTTTCTACGCGACCTGGGATAGTCGCTCCGAGGCCATTAGCCGTACGGGTATCTCCCTTGGGAACAGACCCTTACGAGGAGCAGGGACATCCTCTTCGAGTACAGGGACGTGGAGACCAGCCGGGATGAAGCGAACAGTCGATAACGAAACATTGTCTTACTTTTTATACGGACCATTGCGTCTCTATACTTTATACGAATTCTGTCTCTGCTTTTTAGTGCCTCTCCTATAACTATAGGCATCAGTCGATGATGGGTAAAATTAAAAAAATATTTTCTTATATTCCTCTATTTTTTTCATTTCGTACATCGGCACGTGGGCGTGATTTTATCGATATACATATATTGTCCAGGGTTTTGGTGCTCGATAAAAATGCGAAGTATCGCTCTCTGGTTGGCTATGTCAAGGGGGTGGTTGCTGGTCTGCTCATCAAGGGTCGCTCGGCGTACGGCACGTATGGGATATCGCATCATTAAATTGCATTTGCATATCACTGATCCGATGAATGGGGGCTACCACGCCTCGGTGAAGCCAATTAAAACTGACAGGGCTGCCTGATGAAACTTTTTTTTTTGATATGGTTATCAGTACGTTACAGCGTTCCGCCGTTGAGTTTCTACCTGAACTACGTTGGTACCCATGAATACATTTAAAAAATCTCATGAAAAAAAAAAGGAAAGATAACCTGAGAACGTTTGTTCTCCCTGTTCATTTCTTGCCCCCCCCCCCCCGCAATCATCACGTATATATATATATATAATACCAGTCCTCGGACTGCCTCTATGCATCAGGATCGATAGCACTCTCACGTCGGTCCTTCGTAAATAAATATAAAAAAAAGAATTTTGAAACGAAGCTAAGGAAAAGGCACAAGTTTCACCCCTGATTCCGCATGTACGCATATGAATCTTCCTTGCGTAATATTCCCATTGATTATGTGAACTCACGCACTGCCACCTATATCTGTCCACGTTCTAGCTATCATCTGACATTACCTATATATATCCGAGGCTACACATATCCCACGTATGAGACGCATGTTTGCACTTTTTATGTCTGTCATTCGATGTCCTTTTTTATCTTTTCCTCGTGTCGTTTCCATTTTCTACAATCCCTCTCCCCCTTCCGTTTTTTCTTCCCCTCCTTCTCCATATCTTCGCTCAACGACGTCCCTCCGTATCATCCCCATATATCCTCTGTGTGTACATAGGACTCGTCCGTACATGGATGCCAGGCGTCGATATTCATATGACAGTAGAACTACACGGTATACAGTCAGACAAGGTAAAGATCCGGGATCTAGTAGCCGATACTCCTGGAGGGCATTTTCCTTGAATGTATCAGTGCTTATCGGACCCCGTGTAATATTGATACGTAGTTTGTATCGAAAAAAAATGTATAAGCATGTAAGGTATACACGCATATATATATACATACATATAGACAGTGAAAGAAGGGTGGTAGATGGCGAAGGTGGTACCTTCAGAAGATGCTACGGGGTTGCGTATGTTGGTTACACGTATATATAGACTATGGACTATATAGGGGATGCTGGGAAGGACTATTCGCTCTGTCGCAGATATGAACTTCCTCGGATGCAATAAAGTGACAATCATTGCGACGCGCTGGATATAGGTACGTTTGATGTTCTCCGCGCGTTACTTCACTACGTTAACTTTTTTTTTCTCTCTCTCTCTCTCTCCCTTTCATCCCTTATTTTCATCCCGACCTTATACCATTTTTTCTTTTTTTGTTTGTTATTATGCTTTCTCCAGCCATTTTCTACTAACTATCTTATATATATGTATATACGTACCAACCCCCTACACGTTCTTTTATCTTGCGTCCTTCTCCGTCTCCCATTCCGTTAGAGATGGTTTTGGTCGAGGGTCTGAAGCAAGCCGAGAGCAGCTACCGCCGATTCGCACTTTGATTTCCGTCGCTTTAACGCAACCTGATCCTAGTTGCAGTTAATGGCCATGGTGTCTCGGTCATTCGGCGTGGTACCAGACGATTCTTGGATTCCAGACTTCTCGGCTCCTCTGCGTTCGTGCAGTTAATCCCGTCGTTAGTTCCAAGGAGAATATTTTTTTTATCACTCTGTTCGCCTCCACTGGAATTAAGGAGCTCCCTCAAGGGGGAGTAGGAAGCGGATGTAGGAGCGAGACGGATGGACTATGAAGGGAAGAGAAAGAGAGAAAGAGAGAGAGAGAACGAGAAAGGACAGGAGAGAAGTGCTAGTGGCAATTGTCCTTGGAATTATAACGCTACATTAGCATTCTCTCATTTAATTTAGATTAGCGAAAGAGAGCAGAAACAACTAAGCGCTCGAACTCTGTCGGTAACTTGGAAGCTAGTACTTTGTTTTACCGCATAATATCATGTATATGCTGCCAGGACATGCGCTAGTCTTTCCTTTATATGATGTCTGTGTATATGTATACACACACATATATATATGCACTATATGAATATCTTGTCTGCCATGGAGATTCGCTATAACGTATATACATATATGTATAGGGCGTCTGTTAAGGAAAGTGTATATACTGATTGAAACTATAGCTTGAATAAGACTGAATTAGAAATACGTCTCTGATACGATCAAAGGGTTAACCAACTGTGCACGAAATTCTCTCTTACTACGACTTTGCTATATGGTGTATGTGCATGCATGGGGAGACCGTACGTGACGGTAAACGCTTCTAATAATTAATGGGATACGCGTTTACTCAAACGGCAGTATTCGATACTATTAACATAACGCACCTTAATTCGATCAGGGTCCGCTTAGTGACGGGTCGCTTGTAATTGGACAAATATAGGATATCAAAGCTTCGTGAAAACATATGTACCAGGGGGGGGGGGGGGTGGCACGGGTCGTGTACGGTTGAGTGCTGCCTGGATGGCATGTTATCAGTGTTATCACATTTTGTTGACTAATTGTCAACAATTTTAGGTATATGGATGTTGGTGATAGCCAGAGTCAAAGAAAAAGCTTGTCCGTGCATCGAATAATATGGAATTTTCACTTAAAGCTTTGAGGTTAATTAGGATTTTTTTAATAGGCTACAACCCTCTCTGAATTATTGGAAAAGAGAGTGGGGAGAATTCTTAGCTTGAAATATCCCTTGCGAAGCTTCGCTACCAGAGCTGATTTGAATTACCCTTAAAATTATGAGAGAGGAAGTCGGCGGAGCCGAGAGGATTGAGGGGGTAGGGGGTGAAGCGAGGAGGGGTGATAAATTGAGATAAAAAAATACAGACAACCAATTTTCACCGTTACAATTAACCAAGTGAAATAAGCGTTGATAACCTTAAGATAATTTTGTCAAATTTAAATTTCACTCGCCTCAAAAAAATCTGGGAAATGACCGTCCGGCCTGGTGCTTCAGCGCGAAAGCGTGTGCTCGGCTTGTAAATTTACTTTTACGCAGATGAACTCGTTTCTGTTAGAAAATAATGCGAGATTCCGCGGAGCCGTTAAAGTGAGGCGGAAGGGTGGACGGACGAGTCAGGGGTCGTCAGGTTTGTCAAGGGGTTGGAGTCGACAGAGCCACAAAAGGGATACCGGGTACCGACGGTGGTAGGTAGAGGCGTAGGCTGGGACTGAAGGCTGGGCTTGCAATTAACATAAACATTTTTAACTAATTGCTCGCCGCTTGATTATACATTACTGTCGCCGTTTTTCGTGTCCGGTTCGCCGGGTAAATTAAATCGGCTATCCGACCGAAATGGATCGTGTTCCCTCATAAATAGAGTCGAATCGATAATCGCCATAGGGAGAACAGCAACGGGGGTGTTTTTTTTTTTATTGAAAAGCACGAAAAATTATTTTTACCATTTTTTCTCTCGTTGATTGACACCGGGCGAAGGAGAACGAAGAGAAGGGGGTGGAAAAAGGATTTTTTTTTTTTAAATTAATATTTTAAGCCAATTTATGGCGTTTGATTGATCTCATGAGTGACAATTGAAAATAAGGAACAAAGTAAAAGAATATGTTCCGTATATGAATTTTATATGGTATATATAAAAAAATAATATAGGTCACTTATTCAATTTTTAATTCAATAAATAATCATGTATATCAGCAATGCATGCACCTGTATTGATACATGGAGTGCAAAATATAAATCCTATTTAATTAACACTGGTAGGCATGTCCGTACAAACAAATAATACTGCCGTTTCTGCTACATGCAACCCTCCCCTCCCCGCCCTCCCTTACCCCTTCTCCATGAGTGCAGCTTCATTCTCGTTTTACCATATACCAGCCAACTCACCCCTTCGCACCCCAATTTACCCCCGTCGTATTTTGGATATTGTCAAATAATAAAGAGCCCGGTTAATTACAATTATATTAACAAACGCATAAAAAATCGAATGCAATGCAGCCTCCGCGTATTGGATGGAGTCGAACGTGAATGTTTTAATACGCAGGGGATGAATTTTTTCAAATCGGTTTCAATTACCAAAAAAATTCTGTCGTTCGCTTAGAAGTATTACGCGACTATTTAAGCAGCACTTCTGTAACGAGGACTAACGAAATCTGTATCGGAAGATTCTGAGGGTCGTTTTCCCATGTTACGTTTTACGGGCACCAACGATATGCTTTCCCACCGTCACTTTGCCAGATATCGAAACTTAATTACAGGGATCTCGGCTTATTAGTGGAACTATGCGGCAAGCTGCATGTAGATATAGCGGGCGTAGGGTTGCCTGGCACTGGATTGGGGTTGGTTGGTACATGGGATTAGGTGGTGGATGAGGATTTCTGTAGCAAGGGTGCTAAGAGGGTAGGCGAGCGAGATAGAAGAGGGAATTCGAAATTCTAACTAGAGACACTTGGAGGAGAGAAGTTTGCGAAGGAGGTGTTTACGTGAAGTTGCCCTCGAATCCTCTGCAGAGCCAAGGGGTGCCGAAGCAGGCGTGCTGGCTGCCGTCGCACGGGGTTAGGGGTGGAACGAGCTCTCTGCCTTGGGGCGCTCTAAAATACCCTTAAATGTTGTCGCTGTATTAAAATGGTGAATCACTATGCTCGCCGTCTACGCCCGTTGCGCGTTCTCCAAAGTGGAAATTCGAGCAGCCAACCGCGTCGCGAAATTAAAATCCTGAAAGGGTTGTTTCCAAAGGGAAGCGAATCGAGGCAAAAGGAAACTAAAGGGAACCAAAGGCGAATGACTCCTTTCGAGAATTTCTAATTATACAGGAGTTCACATTGCAGCTAATATTTCAATAGGAATAGGCACCTTTGTAAAATACATATGTATATATTTTTTTTAATAATTGTGATTTTTTTGGGCACGTACAAATTCATATGCGTGCATAAATTATATATGTAATATTTTTTTATACCCGTTGTCAGTTTTTAAAATTTATTTTACTAAAAGCCCAAATTTACTCTATTTTTAATTGCTTTAATCGCTTTCGGAAAATTTGCCATCGGGGACTGAAATGCAAGCCACTGATTAGATTGCGCAACCTGTCTTTTCGGGAAATACCTGGTACTTCGATATAACTGTGCAGGAGTCGGTGCGAAGACACTTTAGAACATGGAAATATTGAAGCATCGTGGAAAACTAGTTTACAGAAGTTTCTTCTTCTTCAGGCGTCCCTCTCGCTTTACATTCTGTCTCATTCTTCATTTCCCTTTTTTCCCAAATATCTCTTCCTTATTTTATCCTTTGCCAAATCCGCTTGGCCTCGTATTCCATTTCGTCTCTTAATTCTTAAATAAAATTCGAAGACAGCGAGGAGCGCCGAGCAGCTTATTCGAGGCTCAGAAAAATTATCGACTGTACGAAAAGTACAGACTAATTTCCCAAGAACTTCCAGGCCTATTTCTTTCATCCGGTCGGACATTTTTAATTACCGGTTCCTCTCGAAATGAAGAATTCGATGCGATAAATAACGATTTAATAAGAGGATTCCACAGTACACTTTCCGAAGAAGGGGTGAGAGGAGACAGATTACTCAAGAGATGTAGCATCTACCTACTATTATCTTAACCCCTTCAGCCAGGATGTATTACGTTTAATAATTAATCGAAAGGATCGATTAAGACTCATTAAAAATATATTTATAAATCTTATCTATTTAAACTTATTATCTTTTAATATCCTTTAAAAGACGGCTGATCATCCTAAAAATCATTTTCTTCTTACAGTTCGCAGGCAGCCATAACCAAGAGGGCAGAGGTTGCGTCAGATTTAACAGTTTCTTTTCCTTCTTTCACTTTGACTCTTAACTCTTAAACCCTTCTCTTCCTTCTCTTTCACCCAGTTTCTTCCTTACTACTTTCCCCATTGTCCTTTAACCTCTCGACACTCAGCTTCTCCTTGTCTCACGAGTGTGAGGTTGAAGGGTGCAGACCTACGCGACCTCACCCTCCGAAGCCCTTACACGTGATAACTCAAAGTTGTTCACCTCGCGTGCCTCCCCTAAACTCAGAATTATTTTTTTCGTGTCCTCGTGGCGTCGGCGTCGGCGTCGGCGTCGTCGCCTCTGCACACCGGGACACGACGCAGTTCAAAAGGAACATCTGCAGGCTGTAGCGAACTAAGAAATTGCTAAGATGACAGATTTCGAGTGTGGAAGGCAGGTAGAGGAAGGGTAGCTGCTAGGTAGGGTGTAAAAAAGAGATTTGACGTCGAGATTCCTAGCTAGCTAGATAAAAAGAAAGAAAAAAAAAATAGAAGCGAAGGAAAGGGTAGCCCTTAGCTTGACTGGAGCGCAACCCCTCGAATGTCATTTTCGTCACGCTTCCTCTTTCCTTGGATTTAACGCCCCTCTGGTCAGACACCCCCAAGAAATCTGACGCTTGCGATTACCCGAGATCTTGATTTTCCATTTTAGAAAAGCCTTAAGCTTTAAACTTTTTTTTTCAAAATACCGAGTTCACCATAGCCAACCTAGTTCTTTTTTGGCCAACTTCCTTCACCAGCCTCATTTACCCAGAAGAAGATACGTTCTCTCTGAGCGTTTATAACTAGTGAAGGCGTCAAGTAGTTAAGGACATAAATGGTCAGACATGCCATAAGCATCGTTCGGCGAGCCTATCTATTTGTAGCAGCTACCTGTACATCGTATCAACCACGTAACCGCTACACCCACGAAAACAACCCTCGCTACCACCTTATTGTGGTCGCCCGACCGTTTCATGTGAACCGTCCTTTATGGCTCACCGCAATAAATGTTGATGCGCTTTTTCTTGTCTACGTAACAGCTGCTACTGTAATTATGTACAGAGACCGGTATACTTCCGATCCTGTCAGCTCGAGCTTCAAATTCTACCAGAAGTGGATTAAACGTTTGGACTTTAGTGCTCCTTTCGGGGACATTACTTTCCTCTGCGACGTCCCTATCGACTGGGATGGTGTTCAGGAGTGAGCGGAGAGGAGAGGAGAGGAGAGGAGAGAAAGAGAGATACAGGGCAAACTCCGTAAAGGAACATCGGAGACGTTTCTCTCATCTGACATATCGTCGCTCAATCGGTCGTTCTATGATTCCAACGAACTTTACCGGTCAATTTCGTTCGATGAATGTAATTAATTTAACGAGGAGGATCGACCTGCATACGCGGTCCACTGAATAACAAGGGTTGAAAGTCTCTATTGGTTTTCTAGGTAAAAGAGCCGCTACGGATTCTCAAGTATTAGAGGAGCAGTGACTGCGACGTGGGTCGTTTCGCGCGACATCCTCCGCCACTCAATCCACCCTTTCGAGTATAGGGGTGGGTTTTAAACTACCGATCTCGAAAACAGGAGAAAGGGAAATACATTTCAGTAATTACGGCTTCTACCTTTCTCTCTCTCTCTCCCTCTCTCTCTCTCTCTCTCTCTCTCTCTCTCTCTCTCTCTCTCTCTTTCCCTCATCCATCCTTTCCTATTCTCATCTTGCTCTCGCGCGCGCACTTCATCCCTTCTATTTTTCATCGTCTTTCGCGCGGCAACCCAGCATTTTCCATTACGAATCCGATAAATTAATTTTCAGCTCGTCCTTTCATTGCCGATGCTATTGGTTGGAAGGACGTCTTATATGTGCCATTTATACTCTTTACGGGCACCGTCAGTCTGCAAGGGTTCCAAGGTGCATCCTCAGTCCCGACCTATTTCACCACCTCCGACTCATCCCTTGAGCAGACTCCATTTAGCCCTTTCGTCGTTTTCCTCCCTTCACCGGCAATCTCTCGTATCCACCGGGATTATATACATATATATCAAGTCCTCTTCACTATCCGTTACACGCGAAGCATTCGCGAAAGCGAATCTTCCCGTAGCTTCCACCAATTCACCAAAGTCCTCCAGGAGCATCGATGAATTCGTTTTTCCCGGAAATTGTTCTCATCCGTCACAGAAAGTAGAATCTATGCTCCGAAGGTATCCTCGTACCGTGACACAATCCGCATGACCCAGCCGACCTCTCGATGGACCCGGATGACTTCCCATTGGTGCCAACCGGCTATGTGTATACACCAAGACGCAATAAGACCTCGGTACACGCAACTGTGCCATAGTTACCTGATGCAGTTACACGTGGCTCTGTCCTAAAAGTTGGCAACGCAGGCAATTGCCTGAAAAAAGACATCGTACCAAGTCAGGCAAGAGTGCGGTGAGCCTCCAGTGTCGAACGATCAACTTGCACGACCTATTCCTTACAATTACTTTGTATCTCGTAAAGTGGTAGCACTGAATCTGAACTTTCGGTACGATTTCACCCTGGGGAAAGCTTTTCGTGAAACCGACGTATACATAATGGTACGGGAATACACGGTTGCAGAGTTCGCCTAGATCAGGCGCAGACCTTCACAATAGAGGATTATGCCATTGAAGTATTATAATGACGTCGTGCGGGCGCATAATACGTAACATTTGAAGAGGTATTACGCGGACCGGATGAATAGAAAATCGGCACGGAGACTGCTGCCGGAGGTCAGCGGTATTATGCAAATCGCATTATCAGTTCATTGTGGATATTTCATACGTTAATGGAATACCTTGTATCAAGTCTCCCGTGAACCTTGAGGAGAGAGATGTCTGAGCACCATCTGGGAATTATGAGGGCCACCAGACTGCGCGATGCCTGCATACGAGAAACATCCCCGGCGCAGCCGGTTACCCATTTTCTTCGGGCTTTTACGACTATTCGATTATACCTACCCACATTCGACATGGTCGTTTTACGTTTTACCAAGCGTTTCCACGTGGGCACCAAAAGATCCCTAGATCGTTAGATCGTAAAGCTTTTACAGATCTCGATGATCATTTCGCACGTCATTTTGCGTTACATCCTCAAGGTTGTACGAGTTGTCGACTATCTGACATTTTTGGATATTCACAGTGAGGCGAATAATTTAAATAAAAAATTGTAGCGATTATTCAATTTCGATCGATACCGATCGATATTTTATCGGTATGATCCTAAAGATCGATTATGTCATTGTATTCGCGTGCGAGTGAAGTTTTGCTTTTTACGAGTCTCCGAACTCCGAGAATGGAGGAAGAATATTGAGAAGAGATGTCAGTGACCTTGAACGAAGATGCGAGCGTGTGTGGAAGTTGGGCGATTCTTGTCAAAGTTGCGGGAAATCTGCAACAACCCCTACACGGTCGGCGGTCGAGCCGAGTTTCGCGCTTCGCACTACCCGCGACCACATCAAAGCGGCTGTTGGACGAGCTTTGAGCACGATACGGCGTCCACGCCTAGCTTTGTGACACCGCAGCCAATATAGTCAGTCCGTTATTACCTGGCTTCCATTCAATATCCTTAATTAAATTCTGAGGCTTATTCACTGCGGTTAATTACAATTTCGTTGGGACAGTAGTCGCGCCCCGAGTAATATTGTCGCAAAATGACATAACGTTTGAGGAAGATTACAAGAAACAACACGAAAAAAGAAACGGAGACACGGATTAAATTGAAATCCAAAACCGAGCGTCGCTGGGAGGAAAGAACACTGCTGCACGTAGATCGGGATATCTAAGCTCAGAATATTTAGTCTAAGGTCGACGTGGTTCTCGGGAAGTAACGAATCTTCTGGTGGTAACCGGAGCAGAGGATCGGGCGAAGACGCTGCAGTCGTGAGTTATCCTACGAATACGACTTCCTGCCCGAGGGAGAGTTTCCATTTGGGGAACGAAGCTCTAAGGATGCTCCCTCGCATTTCAGCCCCTTTTCCCTTCATCGACTAGCGAGAAAATCTCAATTACCTGTACAGCCAGGAATGACAGGAAGGGACCAGACTGCATCACATTCTCTCCTAGGATTACCCCGGATGCCTTGCTCCTCGCTTTGTCTCTGGCTCCGGCTCCGGATTCGACTCCCCTCGGTTTCCCTCCCCTTCGCCGCCGCCGCCGCCGCCCCCC
Organism: Calameuta pallipes; assembly: GCA_030142375.1. Classification (NCBI taxonomy): domain Eukaryota; kingdom Metazoa; phylum Arthropoda; class Insecta; order Hymenoptera; family Cephidae; genus Calameuta; species Calameuta pallipes. Next base: position 878,444 of record JARQSW010000580.1, on the reverse strand, counting down.
TCCCCATTCTGGCAGAGGGGCGTGGGAGTGTTCGCTTGAGATTTGAAGGTGGAAATGAACTGCCGGCATCAACAACCTTAGTAATGACGCAGCTCCCGTGTCTGAGTCTATCCTCGCTCCGCCACTCGCTCCGCCACTCGTCCCACACGCCGTTCCCAGACAATAGTCGCACTTGAAGCCGACAGCACCGACGTCTAATGATAGTTTGGACAGGTTGCTAAATGAGACGCCCTGGTACAGCGACTACCTGGGATTCCGGGAAGCTCAGGATTTTTCTTACAGCTGATATAATTTGCTCCGGGACCATGTACTCCAATTTGCGCAATCGCTCACAGCTGGACGGGACGTGTCTTATCTTCTATTCTGCGACCCTGAGGAACTCTGGGCGACCGCGCGCCCACGTTATTTGGGCTCTTCGTAAATCGAAATAGAAACGGGAATACATTTGAATAGGATGAAGTCGCGAGGTGGCGTCGGCAAACAGGTTGTGACATCGGAAAGATATTGCTGGGAGCGGGGAGGGCGAGAAATCCCTTCCATAAGAGCAGCAGTTGACACACATATATATATATATATATATGGTATATACTATATACGGATGACAAGATGCGTGCCACTTTCTCTGGCATTCACGCTCTGACAGCCGAATCGCGGAATAAGTTGAAAAAAAGGTATGAAAAAAGGTGGGAAGAAGGAAGGAAAAGCAGAAGGGATGTTTTCCCGTGTTAGGAGCAACCGGTTGCCATGGCACCGCTCCAGCATGCTTTTCCAGGAAGCTGCTTACATGGCTGTTCAGAATTTTCATACAATACCCATGATCGCCATTAAGTCTAATCCGACGTTTATTTGTAGCTGGAAAGCATGCATTACGCGGCATGATTTTGAGGAAGAGAAGCCTCGGGATCACTGAGACCCCTGAACTGGAATAATTGCCAACTTTGGCCCCATTATAACAAGTTCGGGGTGTTTAGCGTGGAAGTCGAGTAAGGTCGGATTAATTTTGAGCTATAAATTTACGCATGGTACCTTTCGTCGGGACGCCACCGACTAGGGAGAGATAGCACTCGACGCTGTAGGTAGGAATACTTGAATATATCTATATATAGTCTCTTGCTCGAAATACTTGAATACACAGGGAATAGTCTGAGAAAAGGAAGGACCCGAGAGAATGGAAAAATGTGCCCGACTAAGAGCCAGAGATAGAGATGGAATTGGGTATAGCAGATATAAGGGATGATTCGTGAAAATATTTCATTGCGTCACTGTCGTTGCTCCTTTATTCAGTGAAATCTGAGAAAAGTGCAGCGGACCAAATTTCCGACGACGAGAAAGTACGTGGATGCTGCGATAATTGCGAGAACAGTGCATAAGAAGTAAATGAAAGAAGCTACGTCTGATTTGCGAGACGACTTTGAGACGAGTCGAGGACTCCTTTCTCAAGACCGGGTGAACTCGATCGAGAACTTTCGAGGGAACTTAATAGAGGGTTCGGGATGTATCGATCAATTACCAATTTAAGGGTCGGTTGAGTTTCCTCTGGATAGTATCTATAGAGAGAGTAATCGAGTGTCGCTACGTTATTTCGATCGGATTTACTCGTTTTTCCCGTCGGCAGAAGGACGAAAAAGTAAAAGAGAAAGAAAAAGAGTCGGCTTGGGTCCATTGGGATTTTCTACGTATTATTCTCCCGGGGCAAAGATTATCGGAAACGCGAGTAGATTACGCGAAATTCCGCTCGAGTTTGCAGGCAGAAAAATAGTTTGAAGATGGAAAGTAGAAAAGAGAGTGAGAAGACTGGCGCGGGAGATGAGAGAGAGAGAGAGAGAGAGAGGGGGGGGGGCGACAGTGGGATGCTGCGTGTAGCACTGGACGTAAAACGGGTCTGCTTTGAATGGCGGGGCACTTACTTAGGCAAATGCCTGCTATTCGGATTAAGTATTTGTTCTAAAAGCTAAAGGGTGCGGGAGAGAACCAGTACTGGCAAAGAGAGGGAGAGAGAGAGAGAGAGAGACGGAGAGAAAGTACGATCAGAGCCGTAAAGACCTCCCTCTACACTGTGGAACCGGAAAATTCAGCAGAATTTACTTCTTGCACTGGCGCAGCGACGGAAGCACCGGGTTTCCGGTTATACCGAAGTACTACTCGCTAAGCGGAAAGGGGCTCTACTACCCTATCGGATAATGGCTGAATCCGCTCTTACACTGACCCTTTCTCTGTTTTATTCGTATTTTAGACAAAAAATCGTCCTTTGACTTTCTCTTTCAATTCTCGCAGTAAATATGTCGGTACACAGCGGTACGGTCTAACGATTCATTACGTAATGGTTCTTCTTGACTTTACTATCAGCCACCTCAAAATCCTCATTTGCTCTTGCTCCCCGTTGGATTGGCTTATGTCGAGAGTTGACGTACTATACATACTCACGCCATCTTGAAAAGACCGTCTTGCTTTCAACGAGATTAGGAATCCAAGTTTTAGTGTTGGCTTTCAAGAAGTACAGTAAAACAGGCGCACCTGAATTTCACGCGCGCCATATTTGTTCTCGTCTTATATAACGATAGTTTAGTCATAGGTAAGGTTAGCTAACGACCCCGCCCATCTCGTAAATTTCTAAGGTTAAAATCAAACAAGGTATCGTTGCCTCGTGCGTACCGATACGTTTCGTAAAATGCGATTCCATAGGTTGATATTTTCCCAAAATTGTCAACGCGACTGCATCGATATTCGAATTCGATAACTGGAAATTTGATCGTGAGTCTCGAGGTACAGAAGACTCGTAGAGGCTACTCGAAGAAGTACAGTGAGAGAAGAAGATTCCGTGATCGCGAGGACTGGCCAGAAGTAGACGATCTCGTTGTAACCGGAAGAGCCGAGGCGCAGGAGGACATTACTTCCCGTAGGAAAGTTCGGTGAAACGATCGCATCGCCAATAAGAATCGCGGAAGATTGTTTGGCTCCATGGGAATTTCGATAAATTGAGCAAGGAGTAGGTATAAGATGCTTCAATTGAAAAAGTATTTCTGACTCGCGTTGGGTTACGCGAGCTTCTGGAATTTCACCGGAAAAGACCGTCTGTCCTGGAACAAGAGTCCGAGAGAGAAAGAACTTCTACTTCTAGCAGTGGTGACGGCACGAACAGTACCGGCAGTCTCAGTCATCGTCTCTGCACCTAGAGACACGTATACCTCGATTCATAGAGGCAAAGAAGAAGGAGAAGCAAAAGAAGGAGAAGGGTAGTACGTCAGGGGTAGTTTCGAAGTTTAATCCAAGAATCTGTGAAGAAGGTCCTGGAACGTCGCGGAGTCGTTGTAGCTTATCATTTTTACAAAGGGTTGACTCAGGGGTGCAAGTGCGTCTAGTTATAGTCAGAATTTCTAGAGATAAGCGTGCTCCATGAGTCAAAAAAATTGTCAGTCCTCATTAACCACCAACACTTGTCCATTGGTGGCAACGCAGCGTGTGCGAACGAACAACTAGTTTACCACTTCTTTTTTGTTACCGACGGCGGTGGTGGTGGAGGTGGTGGAAGTGGTGGTGGTGGAGGTGGTGGAAGTGGCCTGTCCGACTGTCTCGAAGCCCTCGCCACCTCGAAGTAAGCCCCATTCGTAGGAAGCCGCTTTTACTGCCGTGCGAGCCTCGGCGCGAGTGGGCGGGTATTCCAAATGAAGGTATTTGTAGGGACTTTATGAGATTTCAATGGCCCCTTAATCTAAAAGTGCTGACAAACCACGAAACTTTCCCACCGTGAACAAACACGAAAATAAATCGATGTGAGATGCGCTCTGGCTTCTAGGTTTATATTCAAACTTCCACGCTGGTTATTGCACTTTCTTTTTTTTTTTTCTTACAAGTACCCATCCCCTACCTTATCTCGTTTTGGCTTGATAAAAATCACTCTCAGTTAATAATAATCAAAGTTATATCACCGAGATAACAGATAAATCATTAAATACATATACTACCAGCTACCCACCCTTCTTATCCTGAAAAATTATTATCCGACATCCCTTAAGAAAGATTATCGTCCCCCGCAGTGAAAATTCTACAGAAAACAAGATGAAAAAAGAACTTTGGGCAAACAAATAAATATAAAGCAATGCTCTTTCGACATATTCACATAATTGAAAAGGGAGTCAAGCTTTCTATTGGCCAGACAACGGGGTATGTAATAACATGATAAATTTGTCGACATTGCCCGCATACTTTCATCTCTAGTATCCTAGAGGGAGGGCAGCGGATAGTCAAGTGAAAAGGGTGAGGGGGTGGGAGGGGGGGGGGTTGCTTCAGTAATTCGCGGATGTCAGAGAGGGATGTTAGAGTGGGACGGGTACTCGAGCCAGAGGGTTGTTTCCAGGTTATATACCTGTAGGTTATGTACAGCGCAAAATAGCGCGAGTGAAGGGCGAAGAGGTGCGTACGTGTGGCGGCAGGGGGAGAGGGCGGAAGAGGGCGGAAGAGGGCGGGAGAGGGCAGGAGAGGGACGAAGGAGGGTACACGTAGTAAACCTCGGTTAATTCGGTCTAATTTGTTCGCAGTTAGATTGGAGCGCCAGGAATTATTCAGAGGCTCAAATTGTTGGCGGTTTGGCCGCGGACTCCGCAAACTGTACGATCGACGATGCGTCTGGTTGTTGCGCAGAAGAGGACATCTGACCAAACTTGATTCAAAATTAACCATATTATTATATATCCTGACCAAGTAGGGGCACCGCAATGCGTGCTCGCACCCCTTCTAGTTTATCACCTCATTCCAGAACGTTCTACACACACCCCAAAGTATACACCAGCCATACCCACTTGGTCCAGCTCTGCCCCTCCGTCCCTCTCATCGGCCCAGCATCCCTCACCCAGGTCATGACTGCTTCTCGTTCTAGTCCTCATCCTCACGTAAACTATGTCGAATACTAGGAAGCTCGTATATGCTGAATTATTTCCGACCGCAGTCCGCAACCATTTGTAAATTAATTACTCTGCCAATATTCCTCGGGCTGCGTGCTCCTTCCTGATATTAATTGTCGAAGCCCCCCTCCCCCCGGAGATACTCCTTCGATTAATTATAATGACGAGTATCAGAATTCTGACGAAGATTTTTTTCTTTCGTTTTATGCATATTTTACGTTGGGTAATAGGGTCAGGGAGGTGGATGATTGTTGTAGTTAATTTTATTTAGGGAGCGTGAGGTTGTTGGGTCACGACCCTAGCTATCTCCCTCACCCCTCCCCCCCCCCTCTCGACATTGTCGTCTCTTCCACTTCTTATCCCAGGACAGTGTTTTAAGGTAGTATGAGGACGCGCGAGGGCGTCGAGACGCCCCAAGGATGGTAGCGACGCTACGAAGGGGCGAGTTCTCCCGTGATGAATGCCAGTAAAGTTGGCACGAAAAGTCGTTTATAACGCAGCTACCCTACGGTATACCATGGGTATATGATACCCGAGTACATAGAAGCTCATGGTGTTCCGGGCCGCACTTCATAACTTCATCTTCATTCCTCATAACGTTGAGCCAAACTTCGTAGAGATTGCCAGAGATCCGGGTTAGTTGATTGCGGACCAAATTTGTCTCGCGCTTTCTCCACCAGGAGCAGGATCCATCCGGGACCAAAATACCAGAGATAATTTTCAAGCCCATCCGCGTTCCCTATGACCATGTCCAATCGTCTTATACGTAACAATGCGATACAATTCTTATTATTTATACCACCGCCATCTTTCGTCTCCTTCTTTTGGAAACACTCGAACTGACTGGAAAAGATTCTCGTGAGCCTTTGGCAATGCGTCGCCGTAACCTACACTACCCTGATAAGAAAAGCGGCTTACCGTATTTCTAATTTTCCCGCCGGCTCGGCAAATATTATGCATACACCGTGAATCTATGTCTCCTCCAGGGATGATATATTGCCAACCTCGACCTACGTCGAAACTTATACTAGCTCGGAGTGTACGGCGGCCTGTACCTGTCTGCTATCACTAGCTGGTTATATACATATATACATATATTATATATAGAGTGTATACTGGTTCCGATAGCAGACTACACTGAAGTATAGCATAGAGAAAAGACAGAGTGTAAAATAAAATGGCTAGCCGAAAGTACGGTGTATGGTAAGAACGTAATGGCATAGGAGTTAGATAGACTAAAGTGGAAAGATATATTTCCTTTCTCGTTAAGCCCCATAGAGAAGTCTGGATCGAAGTTGTAGTATAGACATACACATCTGATTCCTTGACTTATGGACTCTAGATTCTATTAGGGTGACGTGTGGATGTCCGTGTATACCTATATATGCTATATATGGATAGAGCATATAGGTACTAGTTTAATAGTAGAGATAGAGAAAGTCGAATGGTTACGTAGGAAATGGGTCCAGTGTATGTATAAAGGGATGGAAAAGCAGAAATGCGCTGTATAGGATTAATGTCCACGTAGATTTCGCGGGTACAAATTGAGTAATCGAATAACAATAAATTTGCATTTGTGTTGTTGCGGCCGGCGCTGACGCCGCAATGCATGTAGACAGTCCCTATTGCGAGGAGCAGATCCGCCTATGGACCCTGCGGGCACATCATTTCATAATCGCAACGCAAACTGATTTTCGCCAAAAGCTTATTCTGTCTCGCTCACTCTTTTTAATGTCTCGGTCTGTCTTTCGTGTGTCTCTGTTTGCCTTTAGCTACTGTTTATGGCGAAACGATGATGTTAAAATGACCGGGAATCAGGTACAGTTGAAATGACGTTGACGGCTGACGTTATATGGAGAATGGAGAATATTGCGGAACAACGTGGATGCGAAATGGAGGGGGAAAATTTTTGAAAAAATTTTAGGACTGATGGGTTGATTTGCAAATTGTATTAATGCGCATAAGAAGAGGTATGTACTTGGCGATTATATTTATGGGGTCTGCATCGTGTCTGTCGGGGTTGACTAGAAAATAGGAGGCTAGATTTTCAGCGAAATAATATAATTTTCAGCAGGGTGCCTCGACTCATTTCTCTGTCGGGATAGCAGTCCAATTTCACACCGGTGTAAATACACTTGTCTTATTTTTGACATCATCTTCAATTCTTCTTACTTTGTCGTCCTGGCAGCCAAGTTCATCGGGCTCGGCTGGCTCAGCTCGGCTGCCTCGGGATAGCTTCATTTATAATCATTTCCTGGGGCTATATCTCCCATTTCATGCGCATCCTGAGGTCGAAGGAACTCGTAGTAGGTACGTGAACGTCCATCAGTATCTACCTCTGCTGCCTTCTGAAAATATCTTTTTGTACATTTTTAAAAAGATAATTCATTATACCGTGTCGATTTTTGAGACTGAAAAATTGCATTATATTTTTCAAACATTTTTTTAAACAATGTCATGTATGTTAAATCGATTTTTTTTTATGTTTCAGGTAAGTTTCTCAACATCCATAAATATATGGGGGTTTTGCATGGCATATCGGAGGATCCTTGGTAAGACGTCAGTGATTTTTTTGTAAAATGATTTAAATGGAAACATCGAAATGATAAGAAGCTCGTGATAAGTATGACATTTGTAATGAAATGAAAAAAAAATCTTTGTCTCTTTTCACTCGGTCCCAATTAAACTCAGAAGTCGGCTTGCGCAGCATCAAAGTTAATCATTGCCTCATGCCAGGCAAAACGTAATATCGCGAATCAAATTGATAAAGAACTGGGTCACCTTCTGCTACGGACTCAACCACCCTTCCAACCTTTCTCTCGGATTCAGTTCATGCCACCCCCCCCCCCCCGCCCCCCACTTTCACCCCTGACTTTTACTGCGTGGTGGGCTGGTTGGGTGACTGTAGCTCCATTCTCTCCTACCTAGCGGCGGAGCTGCGAAATATAATGATTGCTCTTTGACGCTGTTATACCATAGAACGTCAAGCATTTTGAAAGCCATTACAAGATTCAAGATGCTTTTTGCAAAGTCGCTACGTGTTTTGCAAAATGACGGCCGCCGACGGTGAAAGTATATACGATATTGAAAAAGAAAATAGATAGGAGATACAAGAAAAAATTAATTTGCTGAAAACCTTAGATTAAAACGGACGAGAGTATAATGGTATTATGAATTTCGAAAATTACAAAGAAAAAGTTTATACAGACAACAAGATAAGAAGAAGTAGCATCGCGACGCCGACGTCGAGTAAAGCGTCGGAATTTAACGAAGATTATAAAACGGTGAAAAAATTCTATGAAAATATGAAAAAATATAAAATTTCACAAATATCTCTATGACTACGTATCTTATAATGTTAATATTATTAAAGGAGTCTCCACAACGGCGTCTAGTCAGCGTCTTATAATATGTATACGGAAGGACTGTCGACTCTTACTGAGTTTCTCGTGCATCCTCCTGGTACCGCCCCATGACAGATGATAAAGACCCGCAATGACACTTCGGTGACCACGGTCGTTTGTCCACCTGTCCTCATCCCAGACCTGGCTCGGAGCTCAGATCCAGAGCACTAATTAACCCCGCCAGGTGCATGGATCACGAAGTTACTCATACGTTATAGAGCTGAACCAGGTATTCTTCTTGTTTTCATAAGCGTTTCCGGTTTGTGTCTACAATGGTTGGTCAAGCTGATCCGGATCATTCGGACGTTTCTAAAACCGATAGACTTTGCTCATTTATTGAGCCAACTGTGATCGGGACTCCTTGAGCCGAATTTCAGTAAATTTGAGAATCATCAGGATTCCTGTATGTGGCCCATAAGAAGAAGTAGATGCGTAATTAGTAATTACATATGAGAATGACGTAGTTGAACGAAGCTTTTATATAGGGGGATAGGTTTACCAGGTTGGCTAAAATTTTGAAGCTTATAATTTCAAGTAATGTAAATAGCTGCCGATATTGGAGGTAAAATCCAATTACGTACAACGAACAAACACAGGATGTAGACTCCCTTCCCTTGGTACCCAGTAAAAACTACATCCAAATATTGATACAGAGTTTCCATCCGCGAAACACACACGTGCAGATAGGGAGATATATTCAGCCACGTGAACATACGTAGACGAATACTGATGTAACCATCTGTGGACTGCCGGATGCGGCGCCATCTTGTTTCCGGTCTCCAGTGCATATAGCCCATCCGGGTAATGTTGGCACAGCCCTAACTACATTTGCGAGAGGATCTAATTAAGGCAAATTACGTTAATTGTTTTCGGACTCTGCGCACCATTGATTCTGGACCACCTTATATAGGTACCATTCGGTTCGCTCTCATCTCTCACCTCGCTCGACCGTGTCTCCATCTTCTTGTCGGATAAGAAGGAATTAGAAGTATGGGACCCTTATTCTTTTGCATTAGTCAGAACTTTAAGCCGGTCTGACCCACATGAAACTTTTTCGCACGCCGCGTCCTTGTCAGCTCCAGCTACTATATCACTGGCTACTGAATTTCTTACTTTACGGGCAATTCCTAAATGTGTTTATGAATTAATGTTGCCGATCAGGACGCGGTCCTTTTTTATTTGCAACTCAATTAAGGAAATTGAGTCTGAAAAGCTCCTTAAATTTTGCGGTGGCTTGTGCGAGGGATGTCCTCGATGCCGTTATAACCTGATGCGTAGGCATAAGGCGCAAAGCGTTCGGTCCATACTCAAGGAGCAAAGGCATGTCGAAGAGATCCTCAAATTCTTTTTCTCTTTTTGTTCTCTTTTATATTTCAAAGTGAATCAATATTCCAGGAACTGGAGCCCCGAACTCGCTTAGTTTCTCAGAGCACGACACGCAGGGGGGCCGTCCATTATATTCCTCTAGGCGAACACGCAGAGTCGAGGCTTTACCTAAAGGCGTGATTGGTAATTGATTTTCAGGCTTCGATACCGAGCTTTACTTTTCCACCCTTTCTCACCCTTACCCATATACCCAACGCACCCCTTATACCTTTCACATTTTGCGCTCTACTCTAGAAAGGGAAAGTCATATACACACACACACACACACACACACGCGCGCACACACATATAGACTCGTCTAAAATACATTTCGGAATAAATCCAGACGTTCCAACCAATACGTCAGCAATCGTGGTCCTTTCACGAACATTAGAAACGCGCCTTTCCGAGCCTTAGAAGTCCTTTAGGATCTTTTTCAGGGTTTCGACAGTATCTCATGTAACGTTATACCAACCTAACGTGTCTACACAATATCCTCGTAGAGTCTACCGATCCGAAGCAGCAATAATCCCAAACGTTCACGTCTATCCCCGTATATCTTTGCCTCTTGATGTTTACGATCAACATAATTATTTAGGATCTTCTCGCTGCGGCGAATTCACGCAAGACGCCCAAGAATACGTCCTGATATCCGCGACTATGGATACCTTGACGACACTCCTTTTGAATATCCTTTGGTGACGTCCTACGTTTCTGCGAATTGCGCCCCCCTCGATCTTCTCCTCTTCTTACAGCCTCAATTCCTCCGTATCTAGAATCCTCCTCTTCAGAAACATCTTGGATAGCATCCTCATCCTCTTCATCTCCTTCAGTGTGTCTCACCTCAAACAAGTTTATTTTCCAGCGCAGTACCAAGAACCACCTTTTCCAACTCCCCGAAGGCTCCCCATTGAATAGCGCTTTTGCTTTGAGATTATTCCGCGGTACATCATGGATCCGCGTGTACCAGCCACCCAGGAACGACTCTCGAGAGAAGCGCCTTTCAACGAGAGCCGCTTAAAAGGAAGACCAACGAAAGAAAAGGGCTGAACTCCTCTCCTTCGGAGAGACACACCAGTATCATCTCTTTATACGCACAATGGAGACTCTTTTCAATGCTATACGTATATATATATATATATTTCTTGTTTGTCGTCCGTCCCCTTTGAATCTTCAAGTCCCGTTATCCTGATATCAATGCTGGACAGTTACCAGGCTGTAAAATTCTAGACCAAGGATGATCTTCGTGGTACCGGAAAATATGGAAAGACAATGAGCAGGGAGTGCAGGAGGATCGGATCGGAGTGAATCGGTGTACGATTATAGTACGTCCACACGGGTGTGAGAGAGCGAGAAAATGGATTGAGAGAGGGGGCAGGGGTGGGAATGGGTCGAGATGGCGAGGAGAGTCTGCAGGCGGCGGCATTCATATGCGAGAAGCGACCGTAGCACCAGGGTGCTGGTAACACTGCGGTATGCAGTTGATTATGGAAGCTATATGAAGGGGCTCGACGTGCCCTAGCATCTTGAGTACCCTATCCACGGCTCGACCCTTTCCATCGGCGTCCTCGAAACCGAGTAGAGCACTATACACCGCGGTATAGTTAATCCGCATGGACCTTCTCGAGGGAAGGTCGAAGATTCATCTCAAGAAGGCCGATATTGCCCGGTCGGTGCAACCACCGGAATCCGAAGGCTCTCCGGTGCTAGGTATAGACCCATACCTACTGGCACTTCCTGATAGTCCGCGTGGGAGCGTCTCGACGCCAGGGCGTCGCCAATAGAATCGGGAGCATCGACAACAACGAGACTTTCTATTGGAATTGGAAAAACAGCGCGTATCGAGCTTACGCGTTACGGGTCCAGGATGTCCGTTTAAATTGATCGATTGAATTTTTCTCGAAATTTCAAATTTTTTAATAAAATTACAATCTTTGCTCGAATCTACTTCGGGACGGAGGTAATGTTGGATAGTTCAGCCCACCTGATCGATTTTATAGAAATGGAAGGTAATCTACCTACCCTAATTTCTTTGGAGTCCCCTTAGGGGCTCCGTCTCTCTGTTACGTGTCTCACTGAGTCTTCTGTCCGTCCCTGAATCTTCAAGGACCCTCGAATGGACATGTCGGTGTGTATGTATAGGATGAGCATGTGGGACAGGGCCTTCCTTACAGAGGGAAAAATAGCGAGGAAACGATACGGGAATGGTTTAAGCGGTTCACCGAGTAATCCGGATTTACTACGGAAGCAAGAGAGAGGATCGAATCGCAGAGATAGGAAATAAGAGGTGGCAAGGTTGAGGCTCGAGATTACATACGTCATGATACTCGAATATTTCAATAAAAATAGCATATCGTGTCTAAGGATGGAAACCGGTACTGCAGTAGGATTTCCAAATCAAGCGCGAGTAGAACCCCTGACTAATTACGTTAATTGGCATAATACTCCCAGTGGGCTTCCAGTTAGCGAAGCGTCGTAGCGCGATGGCTGTTCCTACTGACTGACTATCAGGACCTCCAGGAGATGAGGGAGGACTGGCTTGAGCTCCTTCAGGTATAGTAATAACATTGTCGTGTCTCTAATATGTTTACGTGCTAAGGATGCTGCGGCTCAGCGCTACTGTTTCGACGTTATTCCGATTACGTACGTTGGACTAGTCGCTCAGAGAAATAGTAAAGGTTATGAGAGAGAGAGAGAGAGAGAGAGAGAGAGAGAGAGGAGGAATTGGGACACGTCTAAGTTACTACGATAGCATTATCGTTATTACTCTGCAATTTCTCGCTACTGTTATGCTGGGAGTCTCCTGACCCCATTAAGAAACGCCAGGCCAAGCAGTCCACGCGCATTGCAATGCGCTACGT